>CBVK0101227796.1:0-18502 GCA_900067695.1 Picea abies
GGGGCCATGACAGAAGATTGTGACTTAGCTCTCCTGTAATAAAAATGTGTATACATACAGAGATCAATTTGTTGAGATAACTTATCTACGTAGGATAGAAATGAGCTTTATGAATAGAACAGAAATGAAAAATATCTATATCTTAGATCATTTAAAATCTGGGTGTCTTTATGAACAGAACGGTCAAATCATATTTAGAGACAGATTTAGCAATAAAGTCCCTATCCTTACTTGTCGTTTCACCTCATTTCCAATTAATGCCATAAATTTCGACAGTCCGTGACACAAGTTGGCGCAAGGAAATTTAAAATTACCTCGCAGACTGTGCATATTATTATTTGTATTGAATACCAATTAAGTTGGATTATCTTTTTTTATTAAGCTTACTTAAACTTTAATCAACCTTTCAGTGTTCGTCGTATCGGGAGTTTTCATTCTAACCTTTCAAGCTTCAAAAACCCAAGATCGCGATGATTAGATTTAGTTAAGAAATGACATAGCCAGGATTAAGTGTTTAATTAATCATGTTTTAATTTATATCGCGACTTCGTGGCTCAAGGTTTTGAGGGTATAGTTTCTGGGAGGAGCATGAGCCGAGTCGCGAAATCCTGAGATCATTATGATGTGACTTATTTAAATAAGGGGGTAAACCAGATTAAGTGTTTTAATTAATTATGTCTGAGAAATATTGTGACTTCGCCACTCGAGGTTTTGAAGGTATAACTTCTGGGAGGAACGTATGCTGAGTCGCGAAATCCCGAGAGACTTTAACCATGGTCCAAACTAGACACCCCTGACACTAACCTGGGTTACTTATGTAAAATTCTCGTGGCTTCGTCTTTCAGAGTTATAACGGTAATTTTTTAGGAGAGATTGAACGTCGAGACGCGAAATCACAACAACACTTGACTGGAGTTTAAAGAATTTTACTCTCAGCTTTCACCTGAGGTAAGCTTTTTTAAAAATTTTCGCGACCTCGCACATCGGGGTTTGTAAATATTATGACTTGTAACTCCCGAAGAGTGATATTCCGAGGTACAAAGATTAAAAGATTTTGTTTAACGATAAAAAGTGATAACTTATGAAACTTAACATCCTTCGCTATTTCGCATGTCGAAAATACTGAGATTTTCAGTAGGTAAATGTCACAAAGCGAAAAAAAACTCAAAAACCAACATTTGACTTTAAAAAATATATTTAAACCAGTTGAAAAAGGAGGCTCCAACATAGGATCCAACTAGGGATCCCATCTTCCTGCAAGATGGGCAGAATAGTAGACCACGTGCCTATATTGGGTAAATGGAGTCATTTGTTTCACTTTTGGTACACTTCCTTTAGGGAAAAGATAAATAGAGGGAAGAAAATATTTTGTCTTTCTCTTCTGCAAAGCTTTTAAATACTCACTATGTTTCATACTCAACTATAGTCCCTTTAACAACTTTCTTTTTCTCTTTATTGAATTTAGGTTTGGATTAAGACAAATCAAAATAGTTCTAGGAAATCCAATAGATCTTGTAACTTTTGGCTTGCATCCAACGAAATTTCTTACATGTTTTTAATCAGGGAGTCTCGTCCGGACTTAGGATGTGGATCCAGTCTCGAGAAAGTTGATTACCAGAGTAGAGTGAAAATCGTGTATAACAACCTTACAGACATCTCAAATATTGCTTCACTACCAGCGGGCCTGTTCAGTACCCCGTTGAAGTTATTTGCCCCTTTTTTGTTGAATTTCCTTTCACCACTTCGGAATATATTTATGAATTTAAATGCTAAGATGAGGAAAATAATTTTTGAATTTCCTTTCATCGTCTCTTCATACTAGATGTACAATTAGATATGACTTTCTTTTCACCATCTGTCTTATAAATTTCTTTTTAGAACACGAAGTGGGGGAAATCAGTTTGTATGAGGGGTGATGTTTGTATAATATTTTTCTATGGAGGTCTGTTAACTTACTTTGATTTCTCGGTACCAACCTTCCATTAACCTTCACCACACCTTAACCCGCAGGAAAAAGGGGAAAAATCATTTCTAAGGGTTTTCCTTAGAGCTAGCCTCAATATTTCGAAACTGTTGAAAAACCCAAAAAAGTCAAGATCCATCTACACATAACTTGCTTAGTAAGAGATTGAGGAGTTATGAAGACCAGATTCCTTTCCAAAATACACTTTACAGTTTTCAAATTTAAAACATAATCTCTTCCTCCTATGTATATAAATCCAGAAAGGTACTTGGCTTTTTAAGAAAATAAAAGTGAAGACCAGAAGAAAGGTGACGGACAGATTTTTGTACACTGATGAGCAGGGGTCAAAAATTAAAATCATTTTTTGAAAACCCTTTCCCAGAGATGCTTTACTTAATTATCACCTATCTTTATTTTAAGTTAACTTTTAGGACCCAGAGCAAGTAATTTTTTTTTTAATAACCACTAAATGAAAACATTAGATTGATGGAACTTTACGGCACTTTAGAGACCTTTCCTTTCTCAAAGAACAACATTCTCAAGAGTTCATACCTTTACCTTACCATTTTGAAACTACCGAAAACCTTTTCTATCACCTGATTTCAATGAATTCATACTCTGATACATGACTTTCCGTTTTCTCCTTTCGCTCGTTTAGGTCGCAAGCCGAAATCCTGTAAAACACGAAGAGTGTCCCTTAAAAGAGTTGAATGTATTTGAAAATTGTGTATCTCTATTTATACTGATCTAATTAATTAAAGTGAAAACTTACCTTAAAGGAATCATGAAATAGAAAGCAAATACAAATAGGTATATACAATGGAAATCCTTTGGGAACCAATTATTTCATGTAGTGTTTTAGATAACGCCCATTGAGAGGGGCGTCGAAAATTTTACCATCCATATTTTCTAATAAAAATGAATTTTTTTCTTCGGAAGTTGTGACTCTAAATGGTCCATACCAAATATGATCGAATTTACTGTGTTTAGCTGAATCTTCCTTCCTAGCATCCCATCTTAAGACCAAATCGCCCAGAAGAAATTATGTCAAACAAAATTTTCATGTCGTCTTGATATTTTTGCAATCTTTCGTCCACCTCATCCCTGTGCTATTGTAATTCGATCAGTTGATTTATTATCCTTGTGACGTGGTTTGGTTCTTCTTTCTCATCTTTCCATAGTTTCATTACAAGAAGTGCCAAGTTTATAGGTAATACCACGTCAGTCCCATATACCATCTGGAAAGGAGAAATGCTGATGGATTTTTTCGTACCAATCTGATTTTCCCATAGTGCATATTTTAAATGTACATGCCAGGATCTCTTGTTGTCGTTCAACACTTTCTTAATTATGTTGATCAAACTCTTGTTCGAAGACTTAGCCAGCCCATTTCCTTGGGGATAATATGTCGTAGAATGGTCGAGTACAATATTGTATTTTTGGCAAAAACTGATCACAACCATAGATTTAAAAGCTTGAGCATTATCTGTTACTATCTTTTGGGGGCATCCGAATCTAGATAAAATGTTTTCTTCTAGGAAATCTATTACCACCGAATCTGTATCCCTCCTAGTAGGAACAGCCTCTACCCATTTAGTAAAGTAATCTGTAGCGGTTAGGATCCATTTGCATTGAGCGCTGGAATGGGGGTTAATTTCGCCTATAAAATCCAATACCCATTGCTGAAAAGGAGCCTCTATTTTGACTGGAACTAAAGGTAATGCTGGGATTTTATGCTTTCCTGTGAACATTTGGTAAGGGTCGCAAGCCCTAACTTTGGCATTTACATCCTAGAAAAGTTTTGGCCAATAATACCCTGCCCTCAGGATTTTATAAGCTGTCGCTCTCCAAGAATGATGTCCCCCACACACTCCTTCGTGGAATTCGCTTATGACCTCCTCTATTTCAGATTCAACCAAACAAACCAACATGAAGCCAAGTGGGTCCTTCCAAAACAATTTACCCTTAGATATACATTATTTGACCACATGTAGTTTTAGCGTTCTGGCCTTGGATGGAAATAAATCACTCAGACACTTCAAGGTTAGTTGGTAGGATACTATGTTTTTGTACCAGTTAGAGGAGGTAAACTTCTCTTCGATTCTGATTTCACTTGTTTTCTCATAGAGCTCATTCATATCTTCATCTTCTCCATATCCCTGTATGCTATTTATGTCGAGAGCTCTGAAATTAGATTCAGCTAAGAGTTTATCCAAACCTTGACCTTTTACTAGTTTTGTCGGCTTTATTTCCAGATCAAATTCTTGAATTTTTGTGAGCCAACATCCCCTTTTTCAATCACTGTCGGGCTACACTAAAATATCTATTACATAACTAGTAGGTACATACGCGATTATCTTGGCATGTAATACGTAAGTTCTAAAAGCCTTTAATTCCTTTACCATAGCATATGCTTGTTTTTCCATTATATCATACTTTAGTTCCGCGTCTCTAAGACTTTTGCTAAAAAAGGCTATCGGTTGTTCAAAACCTTCCTCATTTTTTTGGAGGAGCACCATGCCAATGGTATGCTCAGAAGTGAACGAGAAAATGAGAAAATCCTTTAGATAGTCTGGGCTTTCCAGTACAGGTGTCTCGCTTATAACCCTCTTGATACGTGCAAACGATTCTTTGGCCTCTGTTGTCCATTTTACCTCGTTGTTTTTCTTTAACATACCTATGATTAATTTCACAATTTCAGCAAATTTTGACATAAACCTGCTCAAAAAGTTTATCTTTCCTAAGAATGACTGAATTTCATTCACATTTCTAGGAATATTTATTGTGTCTATAGCTTGAACCCTCCTGGGATCAATTTTAATTCCATCTCGGGACATAATATAGCCTAGGAGTTTACCTTCTCGCATGACAAAGTGAGAATTTTTAGGGTTTAAAGACAGACCGAACCTGTGGCATTTTTCGAAAGTCTGTTTGAGATGTATTAAATCATCTTCGTCAGACTTAGAAAAAAGGGTTAGATCATTGAGATAGATAACTACAAACTTCTCTCTTTCACCGACGAAAGCGATATCCATGGCACACTGGAAAGTGGCACCTGCATTCATTAGACCGAAAGTTATTTTATCATACATGAATGTACCCCAAAGTGTAGTGAAGGTTGTTTTTTCTTTATCTTGTTCATTTACAACAATTTGATTGTACCCAGAGAAACCGTCGATTATAGACATCCTATTTGCTCCAACTTTTTTTTCTAAGACGTGATCCATTTTAGGTAAAGGATAGTTGTCTTTGAGGGAAGATTTATTTAAATTTCTGAAATCAACACACAGTCTAATCTCCCCACTCTTTTTTCTAACAGGGACTAGGTTTTCCACCCAATTGGAGTATCTTAGTGGTACTATTATTTTCGCATCCAAAAGCTTCTTAACTTCTCTTTCAACTATGGGTAATAAGATAGGGTTGATTTGTCTAAGCTTTTGCCTAAAGGGTTTGACACCAGGCTTCAAAGGTATCTTGTGTCCGATCACAGTAGTGTCATAGGTCCTAAGCTCTTCGTAAGACCAAGCGAAAACGTCTTTATATCATGCAAGCAAATCTCTATACTTATTTTTCACCTCAGGAGGAAGGTACTTTGATATTTTCACCATCCTAGGTTCCTCTTTTGTTCCTACATCACAATCTTCGACCTCTTATGGTTGGGGTTGGAGAGTGGATTTTAAGGGCATGTCATTTTGATCAAAAAGTCTTTTCAGGGGGATTAGTCCCTTTGGAATCTGATTATTTTTTAAAACTAACATGTGATGGTTGGCATATTTTTCTCGGAACTCCTGAGGGTCTTCTCCTTCTTGCATGATCCATGTGTGATCATTTTGATTCTCTTGATCGATGTGAGTTTCAGAAAAGTCACCCACTACTTTGAGGAACTTTCTGATCTATTTGTCATCCTCGAAAACCTACCAGTGTTGTATGTTGTTCGAGATGGATGGTCTATACCTCTATATGGTATTTTAATTTAAAAGATGTGGGGGGAGCGAAAGTTGAAGCTTCCTTGGCTAATGAATCGCCCTGCAAATTTTTCGCGCGTCTTATGAAGTGGATATTTACATAAGAGAAGAAATTTTCCATTAGATCCCAGGCACAATTTCTATATGCTCTCAATCTCGAGTGTTTTCCCTAGTATTGTCGATTCATCTGTTTGACTATCAACTCAGTGTCTCCATATACTTCCAGGTTCTTTATGTTCAGCTTATTAGCAGCTTCCAATCCTAATACTAAGGCTTCATATTCACATACATTGTTAGTGTAGTCTATATCCCATTGAAGCCTGTAAGAAAAAGGGACAACAAACTTATTTTCAGGTGCCACAAAAAGTACTCCTACACCGGCTCCTTCACATGACAGAGCACCGTCAAAAAACATTTTCCAGATCCCTGTGTTATGCATATTTTCAGATTCTTTCTCGTATATTTAATTTTCTTCTATGAAACTGTCTATACCATCATCAAAAGACAAAATACAATTTCCTAGATCTTGATCAGCAATGTAAACAAGGAAATTATTAGGATTTTGAGGATCACTCACTGTGTTGGCTAACCTCATTTCTCTATATAACCGAGTAAGTTGCCCACCAAATACAGGAATTGTAGCATAAGTCATGTCCAGTTGGAGAAACCCCCCAAGTTTGGGTCCCCATGACCTTGATAGCAGTAAGCCATACTTAGGGGGGATATTAGCAATAACTACGTCCATCAGGACGCTTTTGACTGGGACCTGTGCTAGGGTAACTACCAAATCTTTTATCATACCCATGCACTTAACTCTTCTCGAATCAAAAGAGTAGAGGTCTCCATAAGGTCGAGTGATCTCGAGGCCTAGTATATCCATAATTACTTTGGGCATCAAATTATGTGAAGCTCCAGAATTTAGCATATAGTTATGCAACAGTCGATCATGCACATTTAGGGTGATATCGAAAGGAGCAACAGTGTCTCTGGCGCCCTTGAAATGTGGACCAAAAGTGATATTGGGCTTATCATCTTCCAAATTTATTACGTCTGATTGACTTTCTTGATATGAACAACCTATCACTTTGGTTATCTGCTTTCGATATGCAGGATTCTTTGCTAATTCAACCAGTAGGATTGGTATTTTTATCCTACTTATCTCATTTTCAAAACTAAAATCACCGCTAACTTTTTTTGTTTCTCTGGTTGAAACCTCGAGCTCTTTCTTCTCCAACTTATTTGTCTGGGCAGATTTATTACTCATGTTTTTACTTACCAGTGCAAGTGTCTCAGTTGTCTTGATTTCCCTTGTTTGGGTCTCAACCTCCTTCATTTTGAGGTTCAACAAGTCTGTCTCTTTTATTTTTTTGTTGGATGTTTCAGTCTCTTTCGGGCAAGGCACATATATTTCACCTCTAGGGAGAATTTTCTTCGATTGAGGAATCAACATAGGTTTTTTTTTAGACCTCAAGTTATAGCTCGGTTGGACCCCAACTGTCATGGAATTAGACGTTTCTTGACATACAGTGAAATCATTGTTGTTTATATCATCATCTTCAATTGATGGTTGGGGTGTGTTCAATGACCTCTCATAATCTTCTTTAGTTACATAGGGATGAATGTAGTCATCTCCCAAATTTTTCACATCTTCTTCGAGTCCCTCGAAATCTTCCAGGTCATTTCCTCCTATAAAATTTTCATTTTTTAAAGGGGTTTGGATTTTCTAATCTTCATTTTTAATCTGCCTTTGTTGATTTGGAGGGTTGAGGTTTCTTCTAAATTCTCTTTTAACGAAAGGATCACTCTTGGATTGGTCTAGCTCCATTCTGGAAATCTTATTTGAAAATTCTTTAATTACCCTAGCCATATCATCCATTTTTTCGTCTGTGGATCTATTAGATCCTGAGGGTCCTGCTTGTTCCCTAAAACATCTAGTTTCTTTGTTCCCCGTTTCTATCCTAGATTTCAACTTACCAGAGGCCATCATGTTAGACTCAATTTCCACAGCATCATCCTACATTCAGGTTAAGGTATCCCCCTACCTTTCTCTTAAGAGAAGAGCGAAGTCGGGTTCAAAATCTCCTGCGAAGGTTACTTTGGATGCAGGTTGGGAGGGTTTGACTTCGGTTGGGATCTTATTATATATTTTATTAAATATTTCGATAAATTCCATAATTGTTTCTGAATTCCTTTTCTTTAAAGATCCAAAATCGGTTAGATAATATAAGTGGTCTTTTCTCTCACCCCATTGTCTAAGAAAGGCATCGTAAGAAAGGATAGGCCCTGCGGGTAAGCTTCGAAACCAGGTTTGTACCTGTCCTTCAAAATTTTGAACAAACAATCTCGAATAAATGTCTTCGTGTTCTAGACCTCGAATATCAGTGAACCGATCGAAGAAATTTATATGTTAGGTCGAAGTTAAATACCCTTCCCCTGTAAATTTTGGTAAATTTTTTATATAATTTTCAGGAAGGTCATGAAGAGGCACAGGTAGAACTAAAGGTGCATATCTCATAGCCACTTTAGTGAAAACTCTGGGTGGTAGGGGAGGCGCTTGGCCCCCCGCTCCTCCTCCGGTGGTCGCCATTGGTATTACCTAACAGGGATAGGGTGCGTTATATAGCAGGTTCTGGAAGACTAAAAATGGGTTCTTAGCTTATTTGGGGGATGAGAGAAGCGAAGACGAGTGAACGGAGATGCGAGGACTTGGCTCTTCGAATTTGCAGGAGACGTAATCAGGGGATCCCGCCGGTGTGGTATTTGAATATATAGTATATTCTTCGAGACTTGGTGAGGTCGGGAAGTCTAAAAGAGGAGTCAGAGGGATATCAACCGCTGATAAATTTACTGTCAGGGTTTTACCTTTGTGTCCGACAGAGGTTTTCAGAAGGATTTCACTTTTAACCATAGAGCTAGATAAAAATGAATTAGTGTTTTCAAGAGGTGTACTATGTGAAGTTGAACGTATGCAAGAAATTTTGGTCTTGGGTTGCGGGTGTTTAAACTGATAGACTGTAGTGGTTGGCTTAAGAGAACCTCTAGCTTTCAGTATTTTTTCAGAATCTAAAATAGGCGTGGTCTGCTTTCTCTCTAGGTTTTGTTTAGTATTCCTTCGACCGGATTCCAACTTACTTATACGTAGAGTTTCCAAGTGAAAGATAAGAAAATCCTTTTGAAAGTGTTCACTCTTTTTTCACTATCAAAGGGTGAAACTTGAACATATGTCATTCTTCCCAGGGAAAAGATTTTATAACTTAGTCCCTGGCAACGGCGCCAAAAATATGTTGTTCCAGAGTCTATACTTAAGGCTTTAAAAAGTACAATGTCTAGGCATCTGAAATTTAGTAAGATGTAAAAAGGGAGGAGATTATACCTTCGGGAAAGGAAGCTAGGGTTGATTTCTAGGTTGTCGTTGTTTGGCTTCCCACTATTCCTAGATGTTTATATCTCTTTTAATTGAAGCCCATGAATGTTCAAGTTCTCCCGGGTGTTAGCCGTTTTAAGTATGGTATCAATGAGATTTAAAGGGATATGGGTTTGATCCATCAAGACGGGTTCAATATAGGGTTGTCTTACAACGGGGATAGTCATAGAGGAATAGAAGAATTTAAATAAATCTGAAATTTTTTATGTTGTATCAATTTGATCTTATAAAAGAGAACCTTGAAATCTATATTAAGGACAAAATGCAAACCAAAGGCCTTTTTCCATTACTGCATTATATTTGAAATAAATAGTGTGTGAAGTATGAGAAAAACATTTAGTTGCTTATAAAGAAAGGCTCCTATCAAGGGAGAATCTCACTCCTTAAACAGAAGAAGAAAATAGGCTAAGAAGGAATCTGATGAAGCATAAAATATGACAACCTAAAAGGTTCATGGGTCTTGTATCTGTTGTTACCCGATACAGAGGAAAAACTGTAAACACTATAGATAACTAAAATTTAAACACCACAGTAGAAGTTTTACTAAATTGCAGTGCAACATTCATCAGATGTATATAAGCGAAATGAATTTAAATATGAATAACAAAGAGAACAAACTCATTACACAGTCTTGATGGAATCAGGATTCTCTGGATTGCTTTGTATTAATTCTCAAATAGAATATAGTCTCTATTACATTCGACCAAAAAGGTCTAGCCCCTTTTTTCTTTCTCAAAATGTATATTTATACAGGTTTTTACATACTGGAATCTCAATCATTCCAGAGGTTTTCGGTTACAATCAAAGGAGTTAAAACGCTTCTTTTATTTATCTCTAACCTCATTTGGTAACAGAAACCTACCTCTTCGCCTTCTCTGTGCAAATAATGCACTTCTCTACCAACTGTGATATCAGCCTAGAAGGTTCTGCTTGGTTATTGGCCTCGAAAATATAACAATCTTTCACCAATCATGGCAACTCTCCTTCCACCTACTGGTATTTGGCGTTGATAGAACACAATAGTGTACTCAGTTTAATTATCCATTTGTCTATTTGAACTATGTTTGTATGGGTTATTTGTGATATTTTGGCTAATTCTATTTCTTCGCTTTCCTTGATATTTAGCATATATTTAGTTGTATTGATCTGCTACTTCCACCATCGGAACCCAACCAAATCCCATTTAACAAAACGAAAGTCTCTTCACAAGATTTTCTCATCTCCTTAGCTTGTTGTCTGCCTTCAGATATATTTCGCTCCCATTCTTTCAACAAGATGTTGCCCTTGGTTTGCTCTAAGATGGGAAAACTAGGACTACTGCTTATTTCTCTTCTCATCGTGGCTATGATAGCCTCCTGGAATGAAACCCGAGCTGCTCCAACTTCCCTTTCTCTGAGGGAGAAGTTCTTCGATATCTGATCAATGAGTTGACAACTTCTTTGAATTGTTTCTACTTTAACAAGCAGGCCTTGTTGCGTCGTCGATAACCTTTTTCTGATTTCTATTGCTTGGGATTGAAATATCCCAATATCGATTACCTAACTTTTGGTGAACTCTAATTTGTCCTGAAGCTGCTCCATCAATTCCCCTTGTTTGACTATCTGTACCTAACTTGCCTGAGCCATCAACTGTGTTTATTCAAGCTCAGCTTTGAACTGCTCGGTTTCTTTTTTATCGTCTATTCTAGCTTGCTCTAAAGTTGCACTCGCCTGATCTTTGACAGCAACCTCTATTGTAGCTAGCTTAGCCTCTAATGTCTTGATAAGATGATTTTTTCTCTTCAGCTGATCTTTCAGGGTCCTAACTGAATATTGGTTTGTTGTAGCAAAAGCACCCAATGTTCCTGCTATTTGCATTGCAAATTCTTATTTCTTCATTTTTCTTCCATCGGTTATAATTTTAAATTTCTTGGATACAGTACCCGCCTCTTAGTAGAGTTCTTGTCTCACAATAGCCTTTCTCTTCTTATCGAAAAAGAATTCATTTTGGGGTAGCTCTTCCACTGATATCGGTGTTAATTCTTCACCAAAAATCCAACCTGCGTCTAGTATTCCCTTTGTCAACTGTAGGGGAGTGATAGAAACAATGGGGTTACTAACCTGTTTAGATGATTTCCCTAGAGTAACGATCGAAATTGGCTCACTCGGAGGATCAGAAGCGTCGACTTCCTATTTTGGGCCGTCCATTTGCCTTTTCTCATCTTGGTATTCTTCTTGGCCAGGTGCTAAATCTTTGGAACCTTCGACTTCTGTTTGTTGCTCTTCTACTATCGTTGGACCCTCGCCCCGTAATATAGGAGGAAGGAAAATCTGCCTATGCTCTTGGAATATGAAAACATTGGCCCTCTCTTCAGGTGACAGATCTTATATCCGAGCCAAAACATCAACATAAGATCTCGTGCCTCGGATAATATCATCATGAGGCAAATTCTCATGCTCAAATCTTTTAAGGCCACAGCTGGCCAAGTGATTACTCACGACCCTATGTGGGTCGTGTTTCTTGAATTCAATATGGACTAATTTTATATCTTCTAAGGCTTTTGCTTTGGCCTTTGCATGCCCGAAATCAAATAAAGAATAGGTGCTCAAATGAATGGGGAAAGGTGGCCATACCTTCTTTGAAAACCCCTTCAGCTCCTTACTTATGCCACCAATCATGGTTTGCATGGAGATCTCACAATAGGGAAACCTATCGGGTATAAATAATGGTAGAGAGTGTGGAGGGACAGAAGCGTCGAAAACCCTGATGTATGAAAACTCTTCCTCCATGTACCAGTCGGCCACCTTGCTCAAATTGGCCGCAATGCTATCTGAGATCTGGGGTGGTGGATTACCGAAGATGGCGACATGCATCGGTACCATTACCCAATTGAAGATTTCATATGTAAAATCTGAGCCCTTATCCTCCCAAAGCTTAGAATGATAGACATGGATAGGCTCAGTCTCCGATGGAGCCCAGCTCCATCTCATTAAGGGAAAAGGTGTCATGGAAACATGGCGTCCATGATGTACGCAGACATAAAAAATGAGGTGGCTTTCCTTCTTTCCCTCTGCTTCCGATATTCTGTAATCCGACTGGTCAGACTATCTGATAACAGTTTGACCCAGTTGAAATAATAGCCTTCTACTACTGTATGCATCAGAGGCACCCATGGGAGGAAAAAATGTGCGGTGTCTTCCCTCCCGTACAACCTATAGGTCATCATCACTATGTATTTGAACTGTGTTTCCAAGGAAGATATGGAATAAACTCCATTTCTATCTTCTTTGAACTTCGCTGGGTGTGAGACCCAATCCTTGATCAAATCAGATAAGTTTTTTCCATATTGTTCACATTCCTTCCTTCTAAAATCCTCTAGAAACTCAGCATTGTATGTGAATTTTGATGTAGGTGGAAACTTGTACATAACCTATAAGATTTCTGGTCTAAAGGTCCCGACAGTGACCTTCTGCTCATTGATGATGGTTCTGGTAGGGATATCTACATGATCTAGCGCCCATCGTATCATGTCATAGTAAGGCAGAAGACATGGCCTAGCCATTGCTTTGTGCATCTCTCCCTGGATGACGATCTTGTATTTGGTAGTCATGTCATCTATCTCGTTGTCACTGGAATCGTCCGAACAGTTCACCAACTCTGATTTCAAAACCTCTAAGATGTATGACCAGGTTCGTACGGAATCAACGCTTTGAGGTGAAGCATCTGAAACATTATTGGAGCCTTGTCCTGAAATCTCAGCACTTGTCTTGGATGCTTTTCGTGGGGCCATGACAGAAGATTGTGACTTAGCTCTCCTGTAATAAAAATGTGTATACATACAGAGATCAGTTCGTTGAGATAACTTATCTGCACGGGATAGAAATGAGCTTTATGAATAAAACAAAAACGAAAAAGATCTATATCTTCGATCATTTAAAATGTTGGTGTCTTTATGAATAGAACGTCCAAATCATATTTAGAGACATATTTAGCAATAAATACCCTATCCTTACTTGTCATTTCACCTCATTTCCAATTAATGCCATAAATTTCGACTATTGATGACACAAGTTGGCGCAAGGAAATTTTAAATTACCTCGTAGACTGTGCATATTATTATTTGTATTGAACACCAATTAAGTTAGCTTAGATTTTTTTACTAATCTTACTTAAACTTTACTCAACCTTTTGGTGTTTTTCATATCGGGAATTTTCATTCTAACCTTTCGAGCTTCAAAAACCCGAGATCGCGATGATTAGATTTAGTTAAGAAAGGACATAACCAAGATTAAGTGTTTAATTAATCATTTTTTAATTTATATCGTGACTTCGTGGCTCGAGGTTTCGAGGGTATAGTTTCTGGGAGGAGCGTGAGCCGAGTTGAAAAATCCCGAGATCATTATGATGTGACTTATTTAAACCAGGGGGTAAACTAGATTAAGTGCTTTAATTAATTATGTCTGAGCAATATCGCGACTTTGCCACTCAGGGTTTCGAAGGTATAACTTCAGGGAGGAACTTATGCCGAGTCGCAAAATCCCAAGAGACTTTAATCATGGTCCAAACTAGACACCCCTGACACTAACCCAGGTAACTTATGTAAAAGTCTCGCGGCTTCATCTTTCAGAGTTATAACAGTAATGTTTTAGGAGAGAGCGAACGCCGAGACGCGAAATCCCGACAGCACTTGACCGGGGTTTAAAGAATTTTACTCTCGACTTTCACCTGAGGTAATCTTTTTTAAAACTTTTCGCAACCTAGCACATCGAGGTTTGTAAATCTTGTGACTTGTAACTCCCGAAGAGCGATATTCCGAGGTACAAAGAGTAAAAACTTTCGTTTAAAGATAAAAAGTGATAACTTATGAAACGTAACATCCTTCGCTATTTTGCATGTCAAAAATACTGATATTTTCAGTAGGTAAATGTCACGAAGTGAAAAAGAACTCAAAAACCAACATTTGACTTTAAAAAACATATTTAAACCAGTTGAAAAAGGTGGCTCCAACAGTTCCCATATTGACAATATCCCTCAACAATCGTGTCTCTACTATGTGTTCTCCTACAACTTCTTTTGCTTCTACATATTCACTTTCAGCTTCACTGACATCACCAGCTTCAGGTGCTCTTATTTGTGATGTCTCCATGGAATCCAACCTTGCACGAAGTTGTCTCATTTCCTCTTCCATGGATGCAATGACTATATGTCTCTCTCTACGTATTCTTGGCAGCATGATTCTAAATTTTATTTTTCTCACAAATCTTATTTCCTGCTCTGATATGACTTGATGCAAACCCCCACCACTCTTAGGGGCTCATGTGAACTCCCAGTCTAAGGATCATTCTCAAAAGGAGATGAAATAGCTTTTGGATCCTAGTTGAACCCTTACAATTTGTTACCATAGTCCTTTTCTCCCTTTTCCCTATGCGAAAATTCACGTTTGCGAGGGTCTTATTACTTCAACGGATAAATCCACGTGACCTCAGGCCAAAACCATAGGCTAAACGTTTAGAAGACAGGAACTCAAACACTTCAGAGCTCCTGGATTCGAGAGTTTTGACACCAACACACTACAATTCCCCCGAATGCCAAATTTATGAATTTTCGAACAAAGGATGGGATCAACGAATCAAGCTATGTGACATGATCTATGGTTCACAGAAATTTCGAGGCTCTGGGATTCAGTATTTTTCCCTGTTTCGATGTGCAATATCTCCTAATACGTGAACTCTGAAGTTGCGGATTGGATGGTTGGATTCCTCCTCATATCGATGGTATACGCTTACTCTGGGCTCCGGGATTTAGGGTTTTTCATTCCTTGAAACCCACTTCCCTATGAATTACTGAACGTTGAATTTTTTAATGGATTAGGGATCTACAGTCCCGCTCTGTTCTATATATATGGTCTAGAATTATTTCGGGCTCCAGGACTTTAGATCTTTTCACATATTTCACTAACAACCTTCCAGAGTAATAAACTTTGAACATGAAAAGGGTTTTGATCAATGGTCCATGCGTCCTCATTGACAAATGGTCGAGATGGACTCTGGCCTTTAGGTATTTTTCACCCAGAATGAATTACACCCCAAATATTCCAGAGTGTTGAACTCAAAACTCTTGCAATCTGTCGACACATACACTTGACGCTAATGGTCATGATCTACTCTAGGCTTCAGAGCTTCGACGTTTTTTCATACTCTTGCAACAACACTTCAAATTCTCTACAGTGGCGAAGTCTAAAGGACTTAGAAGATTAATGATTGTGCTTCTTTCTCAGATCTGGCAGCTATGAGAGATCTTGACTCCTTCTAAGCATATCTTGTCTACTCACCCTCCAAAAAAAAGGTATTCTTCCTCTTGATAACTAAATCTCGCTATCCTTCCTAAGATTTATCAACTCAAAGGACTTAGACTCTAGTGCATACCTTGTGCTTCTCCCTTGAGCTTGATGACTTAACAAATTCACCCATGCAAACCTTGTGCTTCTCCTCAATCTGGAACCTAGACTTTCTTCTAGCGCACACTAGTGCTATTTCTCCTAAGCTTGGAATTTTTTAAATTCAAAGTGTCTCGGCCCTTTGTCCCTTTAGATTACTTCTTATTCCCTCCCAGAACCCGTGCTCTTCCTTCTGAGCTTGTCCAACAGTTTAGAAGAAATTTTGGCTTGGTGCACTCCTTGCACTTGCCTCCTCCTTGAGCTTGGGACTTATAAAAGTATCATGTGCACTCCCTGTGTTCACTCTCCTTGGAACTTTTTCAACACTTCACTAAGTTTTGGCCCTATGCACAAATTGCATGGGACTAACCTTCAAGCTTTTGTAGTCTAACGAGTAATTTTCACTCCTTGCACTCACTCTGCGCAAACTCACACTATCTATCCTGAGCTATTGAGCATGTAAATGGCTTTGCCTTCACACTCCTTGCGTGGGCACTGTGCACTCCTTGAACACATATTTCTTAAGAGAAACAATTGAATCTTACAGTAACATTAATGATTCATTCAACCAACTATTTATATGCAAACACACATACAAACATAGAAATAAACAACATAACATTACCTAGTTACTCAAATGCAAGCATCCTCAGAGATTTGAAAGAAATTCTCTTGTTTTATATTCCTTCAGAAAATATTTACAAGGGTTTCGGAAGCTCTCAGCTTCTTTCCACAATTATCCAACAATCTTTCTTCAACAACCACTTATGGGCATACATTACATACATTTATACATGAGGGGGCTTCTCGAGCCTTCCCTCCAGACTATTCTAGTGGTATCATATCACAATTAAAGCATCTTACCACTAAGTTTATTACATTAAATGGATAATTACAACCCGAATATTAGTCGGTGCTCAAATATGTACAATCCTTCAGGTATTAAAAGAAAAATACAATTTCCTAGAGCACTCACAATGGCTCTAGCTTCAAGATCTTATGGGAACTTTAATTACAAGGTTTTCAAAATTTAAAATGGCATGTTCTCCTTGGAATCCAAACCAGTTAAGTGTGTTGCATTAGATGTTGAGTCATCCTCCACCTTTCCTCATTGAATGATGTTGATGACGCTCTTGCATCAATATCATTGCCAATGCATACCATTTCCATGTAGTTGTATGCAATGCTATTGGTATGAAATGGTATGGTATTGGTATGGTATTGGTATTGTTATGATATGGTATGGTATGGTAAGGTAAGGTATTAGTATTGGTATTGGTATGGTATGGTACGGTATGGTATTGGTATTGGTATGGTATAGTATGGTATTGATATGCATATCATTGCGAATGGATACCAGTGCCATGCAATGGTATTGTTATGCAATGGTATCGGTATTGGAATTGGTATGGTATGGTATTGATATTGGTATTGTATTGGTATGCATATCATTTCCAATGCATACTATTGCCATGCATTGGTATGCAATGGTATTGGTATTGCTATTGCTATGCAATGGTATGGTATGGTATGGTATTGGTATTGATATTGGTATGGTATAGTACGGTATTGATATTGGTATGGTATAGTATGGTATTGGTATGGTATTGGTATTGGTATTGGTATGGTATGATATTGGTATTGGTATGGTATTGATATGGTATAGTATTTGTATGGTATTGGTATTCTCCACTTTAGTTCTCCTATTGACTTCCTACCTAAGCTACCCACTCCACTAGCATGCCCTTAGACTCTATATTCTCTAGAAATATCTTTGATTCTTGCCTATTAGCACCACATATCGCACTTGACAATGATACCTTGGACCACTCTTATGATCATTGATTTTTGAACCACAAGAATTCTTGTTTAGTATTTTTAGGATACAAAGACTTCCATGATTTTAATTACTCTTAATAAATGTAATAAGATTTTTGAATTGATATTTCATAGATGCGTGGATTTGAACTAGATATTGATATTTTGGTACCCTTACATCATTCAGCTATCCATGGTTGGCTTAGCAAAAATGTAGCAAAGATGTAGCAATTTGTATCACCCCTATTGACTTCAACCTTCTTTTTAGGTGCAGTTATGTATGGTATGGTATGGTATGGTATTGGTATTGGTATTGGTATGGTATGGTATTAGTATTGGTATTGTTATAGTATTAGTATTGGTATTGGTATGGTATAGTATGGTATTGATATTGGTATGGTATTGGTATTGGTATGGTATGGTATAGGTATGCATATCATTGCCAATGCATATCATTTAAAATGCATACCATTTCCATGCAATGGTATTGGTATGCAATGGTATTGTATTGGTATGGTATGGTATGGTATGGTATTGGCATAGTATTTGTACTAGTATTGGTATTGGTATTGGTATTGGTATTGGTATTGGTATTGGTATGGTATTGGTATTGATATTGGTATGCAATGGTATTGGTATTGGCATGCAATGGTATTGCTATTGGTATTGGAAATGCATAAGGGTATTGGCAATGCATATTGGTATTGGTATTGGTATTGGCAATGCAATGGTATTGGTATTAGTATTGCTATGGTATGGTATGGTATGGTATTGGTATTTCTATGGTATGGTATGGTATGGTATGGTATTGGTATTGGTATGGTATTTGTATGCCTATCATTACCAATGCATATCATTTCCATGTAATGGTATGGTATTGGTATGGTATCGGTATTGTTATGATATGGTATGGTATG
>CBVK0101227798.1:0-25604 GCA_900067695.1 Picea abies
CGATTCTCACCCCGATTTACCCGGAGGGCATGCTTGTGGGCGGTGCGTTTCTCCCTAGGGGTTATAAGGCAACCGGCAGGATTCGACCCCATGTCACGCGAGTATGATACTGCCGTTGTTACCGATTCCCTTAGTTACAAAAAAAAAAAAACTTCACCGGGGTACTGAACAGGCTCACTAGCAGTGAAGCAATATCTGAGATATTTGTAAGGTTGTTATACATGAATATCACTATACTCTGGTAGCCAATTCTTTTCAAAAACCT
Source organism: Picea abies (assembly GCA_900067695.1). Lineage (NCBI taxonomy): Eukaryota > Viridiplantae > Streptophyta > Pinopsida > Pinales > Pinaceae > Picea > Picea abies. The sequence goes on from CBVK0101227798.1 coordinate 266, forward strand.
AATCTACATCCCAAGTTCGGACAGGACTTCCCAATTAAAAACATACAATCTTTTTCTTTTGATGCAAGTTGATAGCCGCAAGATCTGATTGGTCTCCTAGGACTGTTTCGATTGTCTTAAAACATACCTGAATTTAATAGTGGGAGATGGAAAGTTGTGAAAGAGACTACAGCTAAGTTTAAAAGAGCATCTGATTTTGAAAAATCCTTTCAAGGTAAATAGGGAAGTCTCCTTCTCCCTTCGGTACCATGTTCTCAGAAACCTTTTCGTTTGATTGAAGCTATTGACTCCATTTACCCAATATTGTCATGTGGTCTACTGTTCTTCCTGCCTTACAAGAAAGAGGGATCCCTAGTTGGAGCCTATGTTGAAGTCGCCTTTGTTTTTCTAGCCCGTCACAAGTTTCATTTTTTAATGCTCGAAATCGAAGGATGGTTTTCATTTTTTCCATCGGCAGTTTCAAAATCTCCAAATCCTTATCAATGCAAATGGCGATGATTATTGTACTCTCGAGGTGAGTCCTGTCTTTCATAAAAATGTTTCCCCTTTTGTTCTACTTTAGGATCTCATAGGTCAGATACTATAAGTCATGCAGTTCACACGTCCCGAGCCACAAAACAACGAAATCGTTTTAATTTTTTACTCAAGACAGTAACAAGGGTAAAGTTTTTCCTAACCTATGATGAAACGTCATCGGGGTTTCGCACCTCAGCATTCACCAAACCCAAAAATTTATTTTCATAGCCCTGATAGCCAAGGACACAAGATCCTTATTTGAGTAACCCAGGTCAAGGTTAAAGGTAAAAGCTAAACCATGGTAAAAAAAAATCTCTCGGCATTTCACCACTCAGCGTTGTCCTTTTCGAAAGTTACACCATCTAAACCCAGACTCACAAAATCACAATGTGGATATAACATAATTAATTAATCACTTAATCCAATATTATCTTCCCTTTTAATTAATTCATGTTATCGCAATCTCACGGTTTCGCAGCTCGGCATGTAAACCTCCCAGAAACTTATCTTCGAAGCTCTGAGTCGCGATACGGAGAATATAATAATTATAAAAATAATCGAGCCCCAAATCACAATTACCTTTTTTATTAACCAAAATCAATCTTCACAGTCTCGGGTGTTAGAGATTCAAAGTGTTAAAATAAAATCCCCGATATAAGAAATACCGAAATATTGATTAACGTTGGTAAAACCAGATTAATTAAGCTAAATCAAGACATATCTCGCGTTTCGATGCTTACACGATTCAATAGGTAGCCTTATTCTTTCCATATGCCAACTGACTTTTAAACCGCCAAAATTTATGACATTAATGAGGAAATAGGGTAAATCGATAAATATAAGATCGAATTTTTATGGCAAAAATTATTTCTAAATGTGATTTGACAGACTTGTTCTGAAAGGTACCGAGTTTTCAAATATATATAAGAGCTAAGGTTCATTATAACAAATGTATTTCATATTACATAGAGCACATTATCTCTGAGCAGCTGACTTCTGTATGTATACGCATTTCTATCGCAGAAGAGCCAAAACGCAATCTCCATCCATGGCTCTGGGAAAAGAATCAAAGGTAAATGTTGAGGTTTCGAGACAAGGCTCAGACACTATAGCTGATACTTCACCTCAAAGTATCGACTCGGTCCCGAATTGGTCGTTTGTTTTGGATGTTCTACATGAAGAGTTGGTGGATTATTCCGATGACTCCAGCAACAACAAAAAAGATGATATAACCACCAAGTACAAAATAGTCGTCCAATCCAGAATGAACAGAGTAGCATTCAGGCCATTATTTCTTCCATACTATGACATGGTCCGATGGGCATTAGACCATGTGGACATACCGACCAGAACCATCATGAACGAGCAAAAATTCACCATCGGAACTTTTAGGCCGGAACATCTGCAAGCCATGTATAAGTTGCCCATGACGTCCGACTACACATATGGCACTGAATTCTTGGACGAGTTCAAGAAGAAGGAATGCGTACAATATGATAAAACCATGTAAATTTTAATAAAGGATTGGGTTTGGAACACCGTGAAGTTCAGAGCGGATAGCCACGGAATATATTCAATCACTTCTTTAGAACCAAAGTACAAATATGTGGCCATGATGACATGCAGGTTATATGGGAGAGAGGACACCTCACATTTTTTCCATCCGTGGGTGCCTCTAATGTTTTGGGTCACCGAAGGCAGTTCCTTTGACTGGGAAAATATGCTTTCGAATAGCTTGACCAGTCGGGTCACAGAGTATCGAGCGCAGAAAGAGGACAGGAAGACATCTTCATTCTTCATGTCTGCATACATTATGGGTGCAGTTTTTCTTTTGACTCCATTTTCCTTAATGAGCTGGAGTTGAACTCTAGCAGAAGATGAACCCATACACATTTATCATGTAAAATTATGGGAAAACAAAGAGGAAACTTTTGTGTATGAAATCTTTGACTGGGTGATGGTGCCCCTGCATGTCCCCATTTTTGGTCACCCTCCACCTAGGATCTCAGACAGCATAGTGATGAATCTGAAAAGCATAGAATACTAGTATGTAGAGGCCAAATTTTCATACCTCAGAGTTTTCGGGTCTTCAGTTCCCCCGCATGCATTTCCATTATTCATTCCTGACAAGCTGGCTTGTTGCGAGGTTGTCAGGCAGACAATAATATGTGGCATAAGAAAAGATCTTAAGGGATACTCGAAGAAGGTATGGCCACCTTTTCCTGTTCATTTGAATCTTGTTCTTTATTAGATTTTGGGCATGCCAAAGCTAAGGCAGCATCCCTGGAAGACCTAAATTTGGTCTCCATTGAATACAAGAAGCATGATCCGCAGAGGGTCGTGAGAAATCATTTGGCCATTTGCGGGCTCAAGCAATTTGAACACAAGAATTCACCCTCAGATGACATTTTTCGAGGTGCAAGGTCCTATGCCAAGATTCTAGCTCAGATACAAACCTTGGCACCCAAGGAAAGAGCTCATGTTCTAAAGTTTCAGGAGCATCGACGCAGTTGTCTTCCAGCAGTGTTGCAAGGTGAGGGTCCAAGTACGTCGGAGGTGAATTAGGAAGATACTGAAGGCTCTAAGGATGTGACCCCCGATCAAAGAAAACATCAGGATGAGGGAGAGAAAACTAAGATTCCTAAAGAAAATATAAAGACTTTCAACCTGCCGAAGAAGCAAAGTCTGGTCACTAGCTTGGGAAAACCAACGAAGCAGATCGGAGAACCTATAACATCAGTTACTCCCTTACAGTCGACTCAGGGAAATATTGAGGCAGGATGGATCTTCAATGAAGAGTTGAGGCCTATAAGGGTAGAAGAAATCTCTCCGAATGAGTTTTTCTTCAATAAGAAGAGAAAGGTAGTAGTGAAGAGGGAATTTTACCAAGAAGGGGAGTCGACAGCCAAGAAATACAAAGTCATAACTGATGGGAAGGACAAGAAAAATGAATAATTCACGATTGAGATAGTAGGGACACTAGGAGCATATGCCTCGACAAATCAATTTTCAGTCGGGTTCTTAAAAAACCAGCTTAAATGAAAAAATCGCCTCATTAGGACCCTTGAAGCCAAACTAGCCACAACAATAGAGACGGCTAAAGACCAGGCGAGTGTAGGAATAGAGCAGGCCAGGTTGGCCGATAAAAATGAGATAGAGAAAATTTGAGAGTTAATACAAAGAAAATCTGAATATTCTCAATTCCGTCATGACTGTGTTATGAGTTTGTTTTCTTGTATCTCATATTTCGTTTCATTTCATATTCCTAAATGATGAATGCTTCGTTATAATTTAGTACGACCACTACTATAGCGAATGAATTTTGGTTTTCTGTAATTGTTTATTGTTTTTCCTCTATACCAGCTATCAGTAGGTGTAAGACCAGTCTACACTTTCAGAATTCTACACATATTCTTTGCTACATTAGGTTATTTATTTACAGTTTTCCTCTTCTATTTATACATGAGATTCTCCCTTGATAGGAGCCTTACACCATAGACAGCTAAATTTTTTTCTCCCACCTCATACATTTTATTAAGATATAACTCAGTTACAGGAAAGATCCTTTGATTTGCACCCCATTTTATTTCTGAACCGTAAATTCTCTTTTATACGACCAAATTGAGACAACACTTAATTTCTCTCTAAATTTTTTCTTATTTTACTGTTCCTCCATGACTGTCCCTGTACCAACCCAGCCTAATATCGAACCTGGATTATCAAATCAAACGCACATTGCCTTAAACCTTTTTGACACTATTCTTAAAACAACTACTACTCGGGTTGAACTCAAGTGTTCATGGGTTGCGATTGAATAGGATATAACTATCCAGGAACAGTTGGAAGCTAGACAATGCCAACGTAGAAATCTTCCTTAGTTTCCTTTGCTGAAGGTTGATGTTTCGCTCCTCTCCACCTTTTACCCACTTTCAGATGCCTAAACACTATACTTCTAAGCCTTAAGTACAGACTCTGGAACAACATATCCTTCGAGGAAAAGGAAAATCTCAAATTAAATTTATTCAACAATATATTTTTAGCCCCTCCTGGATGCCTAATTCAAGAAATCTTAGAGGTAGTGGGAAAATTTTCTTCTTTTTTATCTGAAGAAATGAATTTATCCTTGGAGGAAGAATTTTCAGAGCTAGAACTAAGGGAAGTGTTTTTCTCCAAGAATAATGGAAAAATCCCTGGCCCAGACAAAGTAACCATGAAATTTTTAAAATCTTTCTATGACCTTTTGAAAAATGATTTGCTATTGGTGGCAAGAGAATCTCAAAATGGAAGAAGAATTCATGGTCCTCTCAATGCCACCTTCCTATGCCTTAACCCAGAAAAACAATGCCCATCCTCCTTTGAGGATTATAGACTGATTGCTTGCTATAATTTCATCTACAAAATAATCTCTAAGATCGTTGCTATGAGACTTAGGCCAATGATAATTGATTTCATTGGGGAAGAATAGTTCAACTTCTTCCATAACAGACAAATACATGATGTGGTTTCCATCACTCAAAAAGTGCTCCACACTGTCAAGAAAAGAAACCATAAGGAAACCATCATTAAATTGGACCTTTCCAAAGCATATGAACGAATAAATTTGACTTTCCTACATTTGGTCCTTATCCAAATGGGAATGAGATTACAAACTGTCAATTGGATAATGGGGTGCATTTAAAGTGCCTCCTTTTCCACCCTTATCAATGGAGCTCCATCCAGCTTATTCAAAGCATCCATAGGTATCCATCAAGGATGCCCCCTTTCTCCATTTTATTTCTTGATTGTTACAGAAGAAGTTATAAAACTGATAAAGGAGGCAAGCTCCAATAGTCTCCTAAGAGGAATTGCAGTCTCTGAATTAGAATCGGTAACACACTTGTTATTCATAGATGACATCTTTTGCTAATTTTTTGGTTCTCATAGGAACTTGAATGTCTTTAAGAATATTTTGAACCTCTTCTATAGAGATATGGGAATGAAAGTGAATATGGAAATGTATTTTATATTTCTTAATCATTGTGCAGAAGAAGAGGCCTCCATTGCAAACACCTTTCCCACCCAAAGGAAACCTCTCTCTGAAGGACTCAAGTATCTAGGTTTCAATTTAAAACCAGGAAATTATAGGAAGGAAGACTAGAGCTGGTTAATCATGAACTAGAGGCTTGTATAGCCATCTGGGTGAATAGACACCTTTCTAGAGGAGGAAGGCTAGTATTAATCAAAGCAATCCTAGAAGGAATACCCATATACGGTAACTCAATAGCTACAACTCCTAAGGGAGTTTTAGATCATCTCCATCATTTATGTAATACCCCTAGGCCAAACCTCAATTGTAAATCTAAATGCAAATGTACTTAAGTTGGTGAACTATTTGATATCATTTTGCATGCACCTTTCATGGTATAGTGCACACATGTATTGTGCACTAAAATGATGAAGTGTGCACATTCCAAGATACTGCACACAACAACCTTAAGTGAGCGTGATTTTGAGGCCAAAGAGCCTTTTTATATATGTTTTATTTTATAGGCTGGCAAGCCAGTTATTATAAGTGTTATCATTAAAATTTTGTCCGCAAATGGTTACAAGAATTCAACATCGTCAAACAGTTATGAAGACACCCATGGACCTGAATTAACACAAAAGAATTCATAAAGGGTCAAAAACTATACAAATAGTGAAAAAATTGAAGGGCACTCTGAAGACACTAGGTGCGCATGCACATGCATGAAATAGAAATGCAAGATTCATGCACATGTGCACGATGCACTATTGTTGTCGCAAAAAGCCATGCACCTGAGAAACGGTGCATTTATGAGAGTGGCCAACCTCCTACCCACTTCCGGTTCAACTTCCAAGTTGATTTGACACTCAAATCTCGACTGGATTTGACTGGGTGGCTGGTCAAAGACCTATAAATTCCCTAATTAGCCTATTTACACACTACAAACTAGATGAACAATAACCCAAAGGAATGTTATAAAAAGGCCATGGATACACTTCATTTTTCAAGGAATTTCATAACAAAGTTATGCTACCATTATTCTCTTGAGGACTCTTCTAACCTTGCCAAGAGTATACTTGCATCATTGCTTTGGGCAATCCATCTCACCCCTTGAGTGGATTAACAAAGAATTCTTTCACTATTTTCATTTTATTTTTCAAAGTTGTAAGAAGAGCTTATTTGTGGGGGTACAAGAGCCCTCCCTTGGAGAAATAAGGGACTCATAGTCCCCTTACTTCTCTGTGTTTTCTTTCACTAATATCAGCCTTATCATTGGTGACATGGATCTCATTGTTTCTTTTATCCAAGGATGATTTTAGGGGCTAAATTTCGCTCATGGGCTATTTTTCCATGGTTTTTCCAAAAAAGAGATTTGCTATTTTAAAAATGATTCGCCCAAATTCTATAGGATAAAATTATTTTAGCTTAAAAATCGCCAAAATTTTATAAAAACTATATAAAATACTTAGAAATTTGAATATTTTTACAAAAATATTGTCAAACATTTATAGTTGACATATGAAGGATTAGTAAGATTCGCCAAGGTTTCTACATTTTAAAATAAATTTCCATCCTTAAAATCATCCATGCTTTTATCCTTATGTCCCTACATGAATAAATTTAGTTTTTTTTTATTTCTTAGTTTAATTATTAGTTGTTGTTTTATATTTCTTTTTCGAACCATTTTTCTTGTAGTTGTTCTGCTCAGCAAACCCAACTGAGCTTGCAAGAACCTCTATTTTTCTCACTAAGGTGACGAAAGAGGTGAAATAGATTGGTGACTCCACTGGGGAAAGGTATCAATTTCCTACCCCATTTAGGTTTTTCGAGCTCTTCTTTTGGTTTATTTAACTTGTAGGTGCACTAACCAGCCTAAGTTGACCTGCCAATCATCCAATTCCAAGTTAAATTGGGAGAATTCCATCAGGAATTTTCATTCTCGGCCATGTGTCACCTGTGCATGGGTTTTTAGGCCCATAGACATGCATCGTGTGCACATGCGCTCAAGTCAAAATTATGTTCTGTGCACATGCACTCATTGACGCTTTTCAGTCCACGTGCATGCGCTATGTGCACCTCTGTCTCCACTGAGACCCATGCATCTGTGAAAAAATTCACATTGTAAACTTGTTGAGATGTGGGGAAGGCCATTAGCCTTCTTAAAAATGATTTCAAGCATATTTTAAAGCTGCACCACACTTAGTCCCTTCATCATATAAAGGGATTAGTCAAAACACATAGGCACTTAGGGGGTTAAAATCAATTTCCTCTTTTGCTTTCATTTTCGCCACATGGATGGCTTGTTTTGACTCAAAATATAAGTTGGAAAACATTTTTAATCACATTTAACTTACATTGGGACTAGAAGTTGGATAAAAATCGCCTAGTCATCTCTTCTCTCGCGCCTTCAAGCAACCTTGAGAATCAGAAAAAGATAGTGAAACAAATTCATCTCCCTTAAGAACATTAAAACCTTTAGGAGAGGACAACACCCCTTCTTGGGACTCCTCTTAGTTTATTTTTTCAAACATATCTTAATATTGTAACGGGCCCATAAATGTCCACATGCTACAAATATAGGATAGTGTTTAAATTTGCTTTCTTAGATCAAATCACTAGGGAAGTTTAAAGGTTTTGTAACAGGCCCATACATGCCCAGATGATCAATCTAGGATAGTTTCAAAGCTTTTCTTAGATTACATCACAATAGGGAGTTAAAGGGATAGTAACGGACCCACATGTCCACATGCTATCTTCCTAGGGACTTTTGAATTATGCAAGGTTGTACCAAAGGCACTTAATAAATTAGGTAATCAACACTTGTAAGGACCAAGCGAAGTCCACATGCAGCAAAGTGACACCTAATTCACTAAAAATTGGCACACTTTCACTCATTCACACACAAAAGTCACTTATCATTCACATAGATTCTTCTTGAAATGTGGAGGTCAAAGTAAGTTTCCTCCAAAGGGATTCTGAAACACCCCACCCTTTTCTTGATGAAACTATCCACTCCCATTTTAATTCAACGAGGTTGGTTCACACCCCCAACATCTCAAAACAACTACATCTAATTTTTTTCTAAAACTCACTAAGTTTTCCTCCATAGGAGGTGCCAAAAGAAATTTTTTACTCTAGGTAGGATTTCGGGGATAGGCATCCAAATAACTCCCCGTTATCTGGTTCTCACATTGTCAAAACCATAGAAGTTGTCAAATAGGGAACTGAAAATCCTCCAAGTCAAGTGTTCCTAACACCATAAGGTGGGGACATACTCATGAAGGCTTGAAGGCTGAGGTCCAGTTGTTTTATGTGTCCCCCTTGAGGCACCCACCTCTTGGATGGGATCCAGCCCATGACCCATTTCTTAGGCCGAAAATATAAATGTCACACTTTGAACGAAGTACCTAGTGACCAAATTTTAGGACATCTATCTAGGTGGAAATTGTGGGCTGCAATTGCACCTTGATTGGATTTTGTGTGGCTATTGGGAAATATCACCAACTCTTTCGAGATATTCCCCCTTTACCCCTCATTATAACCAATTATTTCATCCTTCACTCATTTCTCTTCCGATGACTTCAGACCCCACTGTTGAGTACTATTGGAAGGTCCAGTGCTATTTGAGAGGAAGGATGTTACGTCTTCTAGGACACGATCATTTATTTTCTTTGATTGCCCATGCAGACAAAACCCACTTATCCACATATATGCTTCTTTTTCAAACCATTTTATGTATGATGCACTTCTGACTACATTTTCATTTGGATATATATTTTGTGTAAAGTTTGAAAATTTTCAACAAAAGGCTCTTGTTTCTTTCTTAATCTCACCACCATTTGCACACATTCACTCAGTTAGTTGGACATCATAGGGGACCCACAGAATCCTCGTCATTCCCGACGCTTGCTAAACCTCCCTCCTATATTAGGGGGAGTGTCTGGTCTTTCCCACTCATTGGCACCACCTTCACACACTCCTATGAGTGGTAATGTCTTAGGATCAGCTTTTCTTAGTTCCACATTACTTGGGTCCACTTCCCAAGGTCCCCCATCCACTCACTCTCCTTTACATGGAAGTAGGGGACCAACTTCCTCTCAAGGGGGAAGTACCAACCCACCTATCTCCCCTCAAGGGTCAAGTTCACAAGACACTTACACCATGGTTGGAGCTAATCCTCCCCCCCACCCACTACAGATGCCATATTTTTCCTCTCTCGACATATCGGATCTAAGAAAACTCACCAATGATCCTATATCGCATGAACCCACATGGCCTGCAATGCCCACCAAACTACCTTCAAACACACCCAAGTTTGAAGGAAAGGCAAGAGATGACCCTGCCAACCATGTCATGAATTTTCACCTATGGTTCTCTTCCAACAACATTATGGATGATTCCATCATACTGCAATTATTTCAATGCACACTCACTAGCCCATCGACCAAATGGTATGTAGATGAAAGGTTAGGGTCCCATGCGACTTTTGAATCCTTGGCCAAAGAATTTTTTACCTTATTCCAATTACCAGTCCGCCACGACAATGGTTTGGAACTACTCTCTAATTTCAAACAAACCTCATCCACACATATCACTGATCACATTCATGAGTGGTGAAGGCGACATAGTTTGTGTAAAGTAGAAACCACCAAACAACAGTGTCTTGACTAGTTTCTTAGATCACTTATCTCTCTCCTCGGTAAGGATGTAGCTTCTACCTTTCCTCAATCAGAAGAGGAAGCCATCAATAAGGCTCAATAGTATGACCTCATTTATGCACAGTCAGGGTACCTATACACTGTACTTTCCGATCTCCCAAAACCTGTGCCATTTGGCCAAGACAAACCTGGGATGTCTCATTCAGCAAATGGACTGATTGGTAACACCACTCACCATGGTCCACAACCCCAAAAACCACCAATGTATGGAACACCTCAATACCCACTGGCACACAGGGGCACTTCTTATTACCCCCCACCCCCTTATCAACAACCATACCCTGTTGCTATGCCTCCACCCATCAGTGGGCCACCGTCGGCATCCCCCATACACCCACCTATTCAACCGAGTTCTGGTACCCCCTCTACCTCATCTTATAGTACTAGAGAAAGCACCACGCATTCCAATGTACCTTACGGATCGTTACCCCCCCAAAATCTGTACTTTCCTTTTCTTGGTCCCCCACAACCCATGGATCCCCCACATCCTCATGCTAGGGTAAATTTTGTTCAACCCTCTCCCATTCATAAATATCAAAATTTCAAACAACTGAATACGGAAAATCCAACCCATCCATCGAACAATGCCTAAAATAAAAGACGAAACAGGAACAACGACAACCCAGGTTAAGGTGGGAATCAACCCTAGTAGAACCAACCTAGTGGGGGAAACCAGAACTAAGGGAATCTGAACCCCCAGGGGGGAAATAATAATAGGCGTCAAGGGAGAAATAACAATACTATTAAAACCAACTTCCCTTGTGCACTTTGCGGTGATTTCGGCCATTACGCTCACCATTTCCCCCAAATAACTGATTTCAAATGGTTGAAAGACTCAAGCAGTCTACCCCATCCTCCAGCATCGTCTGCCCCTCAGTAGGCACCACAAAAATACGTGCAACAACCCTCCCCTGTCGTGTTGCAGAACCCTATTCCACACCAAGGTGTGATAAATACCCAATAGGACACACAGCATCCCCCACCTCAGGTGGGGTAGTACCTCAACCCAAACAATCCAACAGATCACATGATCCTCCTCACTAGTGAGGAATAAATTCTTCTGCAAACATGTAATCGTTAGTATCATGCACCCACTAAGTCTCCTCCCATCCCTCCAGAGACAAACCCTGCACCGAGGGGACCCCCATTGGTGAACCCTCGCCCTAACATAGAGCCACCTCTTTGCATTCCTTGCATCCCATTACACAGGAATGTCCACAACCCACAGGCTAGGGTAACTCATAATTACTATTTGGTTGATGACTTAGCACAATCCCCAGCAGCCATGTTAGTCTTAGAAGCCCTTTAGACTTGTCCCACTCAATGGAAATCATTACTTTCTGCCTTGGGGGCAGTCAATGCTACTGATACTCAACTCATTACATTTGATCTTGACAACAGAGAACCTCGCCTTCTCGCCTTGATTGCTTTTCAATTCCCAGTAAAAATACAAAACATCACAGTTCATCGGTATATCATCGATGAAGGTGGATCTACATGCATTATGTCCAAATTGGTATGGTAGAAACTTGGTTCCCCCGAACTGATACCCTCTACCATTACCTTATGAGCATATGATGGACAACCATCATCTCCTGAAGGGCTCTTCCAAAATATCCCCGTAGAACTCAGGGTAAAAACCATTCTCATCGACATCGAAGTTATTGACGCCCCACTCGATTATAATATCATGTTTGGTCGTAGCTACATGTATGCTATGAAGGCATTGGACTCTTCCGTCTTTCGAACAATGATGCTCCCCCACAATGGGAAGATCGTTACCATTGACCAAGTCTCACATTACGAGCCTAACCCATATGCCAACATCAATAACATTCTTCCTCTCATCCACACGAGTCATGACGCATACCCACTCATCGAGATGGGTCCTGGAATTTTCAAAGATCCATCATTGTTAGGAACTTACCATGGAGCACCACCACTCCATCCTTCTAATCAAGTATGTGTCATATCATCCAACGGAACTCACACAGAGGATACCCTTCCTCCTAGGGAGGCTTCTATCATATCTAATGTCCCACTAGTCACAGAACTTCCCCCCCATGAGTCTTCTGCGAACTCGTCGACCCCACTAGTCCATGATTCCACATCTCCCCAAGGACATATCCTAGTTTGGGAGATAGTTCCCCAAGCCATCACTCAAATCCCCTTCTTTTACCCTCCACCAGGCATTGAATCTTTCCAGGTAGCTACAATGCTTACCCTCCCTAATATGGTGTTAGTAATTCCAGTTTGGTATTTACATCCACTAGCGATGGTCCCTCAACCATCCCTTCCCCCCCAAACAGAAGGAATCCCAATGACAATTCCAATACTTACAACCACCATACCCCCTACACCCCTACTCACTGCCCCCCTGCCATAGTTGGGGGCAGGAGAAAGAAGAAGGAGCCCACAACTCCACTTCCTCTATGCATCTAACCCCCTTGCATGCTATGTGAGAAAGATGGACACCAAACCAACAACTGCCCATCTCTACCAGAGTTATGGAATTTGATTCCACTCAATCAAACTCCCTCAACACTCGCCACTCTAGCCAGCACTACTGCTACCACCTCCCATTCAAGTAGTAAAGGGTTTCAAAACAAATTCACTTGCACTGTATGTTCAAAATATGGCCATTATACCCACCATTACCTAGCACTGCCACTCTTTCAACAAACATTAGTCGCAGTAAGCCAAAGCTTCCAGAGAAAACCTAGTCTAGCTACATCATTCTTACAAAAACTCACTGACATCCATTATGTCACAACTTCAATCAATGAACGTATGAGATGCCCTTGCTCTCTATGTGAATCATTAGATCATTTTACATACCAATGTCCTATGATCATTGAATATAGGCAACGTCAATTGACCCTGCTTCAAAGACCCACAGAATCGATAGTTGACCTTACCTCGTCACTAAAGATTCTTCATGTCATTTATCCTGAACCCAAGGCCCTTCCAATGCCTCCATGGTTCTTGGATGACTTATTTGAGGATTCAGTCCCCAATCCCCCCAACTCTCACGCTCATTTCCCTACAGAAATTTTACATCCAACTACCACAAGTACTCCTCAGTACTTCAATATTTGTCTTATGTCGAGCGAACCATCGCCATCTCCTTGCATCGTTCCCCCTGCTTCTTCATCACCAGGGGGCAGCCACACAGCAACAGTTACCAATATCACTCTTCATGACCCCTTGTATTCCTGTCACTTCTACTATGATGAGGAAATACTTGAAGAGTTAAACAACCTTGACTACCCATGGGATGCGCTACACCACCGCTCACTCTTCTTTCCACAGGAAGCCTCCACACCTCCTAAGCAACACCCCATCTACACGGTCAAAGCCAAGGATTTTATCCCATCCGGGCCTATCGACCGGTTCAAAAACCCTATTCTTGGCCCTGATGCTTTTGAAGAAGGCAATATGGGCAACATTTCCCTGACCATTAAAATCGACATTTCCATCAAAAATGGCATCGTCGAGCAAATCACCATTGGATCTTCTTGCACTCCTCATGAAATCACTGCCTATAAATCCCTCTTCCAGGAATATCGAGATATTTTTGCCTGGTCATACAGGAAAATGCCTGGCCTCGATCCCTCTATCGTCAAACATCGCATCGTCATATGGCCCGACATTACACCAGTTTGTCAAAAACAATGACCGCTACACCCATCCAAAGAAGTGTCCATCAAACCTGAAATCGACAAATTATGCGTTGTTGGATTCATCTACCCCATTGCCTATACATCATGGGTTTCCAACCCTGTACCCATTAACAAAAAATAGGTTACTATCCGCGTCTGCACGGACTTTCATGATCTCAATCACACATGTCCCAAAGACAACTTTCTAATGCCTTTCATCAATCAAATTATCGATGACTGCACAGGCCACAAGGCTCTATCCTTCATGGATGGTTTCTCTGGTTATAATCAAATTCAAATTCACCCAGTTGATCAATACAAAACTGCATTGACTACCCCTTGGGATACTTTTGCATATTGTGTCATGCCTTTTGGCTTAAAGAATGTTGGCGCAACTTTCCAATAGGCGATGACATACATCTTTCATGATCTGGCCCATATCATCCCCGCATACTTACATGACCTCACAGCTCGGTCCAAGCAATGCACCCAACATCTTGATGATTTACGAATCATCTTCCAATGGTGTCATCAATACAACATCCGCTTGAATCCCCTCAAGTGTGTATTTTGTGTCACCGCAGGGCACCTCCTCAGCTTCATCATTTCCCAAAGAGGTATCATCGTGGACCCCTTCAAATTCCAAGCTATCACCGAAATTCCACCTCCCTGGAATTGACATCAACTTCAGAGCCTACAAGGCAAGGCTAACTTTCTACAATGATTTGTCCCAAACTATGCGATTCGCGCACACGGTTTCCTTCGCTTACTACGTCATGACATCCCATTTCACTGGGATGAACATGCCCAACAGTCAATTGACAATCTTAAACTAGCGCTCTCCAACACCACTTTAATTAGTGCACCTGACTACAATCGTGACTATATCCTCTACATATCAGCATCAGCTGTTTCAGTAGAAGGAGTTCTCATTCATCTAGGTGATGACAATCGTGAGCATGTCATTTATTATGTTAGTAAAAATCTCTCAGGGCCACCCTTGAAGTATAAACATGAAGAGAAACTAGCTCTTGCAGTCATCCTCACAGTCTAGAAACTACGTCACTATATTCTGCTTCATACAACTAAGGTTTTAGTCGATTCCAACCTTATGCAATACTTTCTCAGTTGTCGAAAAATTAACGACAAATTTGCTCGATGGATCGTTATCCTTTAGGAGTATGATCTAGAATTCTCAACACCCAAGAGCAAGAAAGCCCTCGTTCTCACTGAACTTATCATGACCCTCCCCTCTGACACAACCAGTGCCCCCCGTTAATATCGACTTTCCCAACGAACACCTCTTTTACATCACTTTGGATGATCCTTGGTACGGTGACCTCCTCGTCTACCTCCGAACTCAAAATTTTGGTAACCACCTTTCATGAGATGATCGTCATCGTATTCACCACTAGGCCCCCCACTACCTCCTCATTGGAGACATCTGCTACCAGTGAGGGGTCGAAACTATTATTCGTCGATGCCTGACCATTGATGAGGCTGATAGAGTCTTGAACAACTGCCACAGCGGCGCATGTGGGGGCCATCTTTTGGGAATATCCACTGCTCAAAATATTATCCTAGCAGGTTACTTTAGGCCTACCTTGTTTCATGATTTCATTCACACTGTGAAATGATGCGAGAAGTGTCAGCTTTACACCAACAAAGCCTGAGCACCACCTGCTCTTCTTCATCCAATCATCACTGCCGGCCCTTTTTGTAAATGGGGCATTGACTTCATGACTGGTAATCCCCCCTCCAGCAATGGTCACAAATACATTTTTGTCGTAGTCGATTACTTCACCAAATGGGCTAAATCTATGCCCACCTTCAACAATATTGTTGACACCGCAACACATTTTTTCTTTAACCACGTCATATCTCTCTTTGGAGTACCACTCCAACTGGTTTCCAATCATGGGAAACACTTTGAGAATGAGATTTTTGTCGAACTCTCATCTCGGTTAGGATTCTCCCACGAGTTTGCCTCACCATATTACCCTCAGTCTAATGGCTAGGTCGAAGCAGTTAACAAGATCCTCAAGATCATGTTACAGCACACGGTTAACAAACATAAGACCAATTGGCATCATATGTTATTTTCCACATTATGGGCTTACTGTACGGCTGTGAAAATAGCTACTGGTTTCACACCATTTCATATAGTCCATGGGGTTAAGGCCACTCTTCCCATTGAGTGTGAAATTTTCACCTTACGCACCGCAATTGATCTATTACCCGACACTGCTCCAATGGATCAGCGCTTGCTGAACTTATATTCCCTGGATGCAGATCGTTGATCTTCATTACAGAACAATGAGGCAGCTAAAAAACGATCAAAGGCTACCTTTGATCAACATGTCAACCTTCACTCATTTCGTGAAGGTGACCTTGTCCTTGCTTATGATATTGCTCATGATACCTTTGGCCATGGAAAATTCAAGTCATTATGGCATGGCCCATACATTATCCAACATTGCCTTACCAAAGGTGCATACATCCTGGCCTCTCCCGAAGGCCTCTCTCTCAAAGAACTTGTCAACCGGTTGTACTTTAAGAAATTTTATGCTTAACCGTAGTCAGTCTACTCTAGGTTATTTCTTTTATAGTGTTTTTAATCTTTTTTCCATCCCTCACGTCTAATCTATCATTTGTGCTATTGACAGATGCTTCCTACATCGACCTACCTCATCAGTTACGTCGACAGTGCTAGTCGTTGGAAAAAAAATCTCGCTTTGGACACTTGGGCTCTCTACACCCCCTCACATGAAATGCTCCATTCGAGCGGCATATGCTTGGGTTCAGCGACCAACAACCAAGCCGAATACACTATCGTCATTGGCCTCCTGGATGATGCCCAACATCATAGTATTCATCACCTTAGTGTCTTTCTCGAATCTCAACTAGTCGTTCTCCAGCTCAACAATGTGTACCGCGTATGCGATCCTTGCCTCTTTCACAAATACCTCCAGGTTAGACTATTATCTTAAAATTTTGATTCCATTACATTTACACATATTCCAAGACAATTGAATCAAATTACAGATAACCTAGCTAATATTGTGTTAGACTGGCATATATCACATCAAGCTACCTCTACACATACATAACATATCAAAAACCTGTCACAGCATATATATATTGGACATCATCGACACATCAACACAACTCATGTAAACACCACATAGATCTCAAAATGTATACTCATCTATATATAACATGGTCCACAGTGCCATCCAAGTGTTTACACACAAAAATACAAATATCTGCAAGCCAATGAAGCACCTTGGTACAAAATGGTCTCACCGGCCTATATACAAAAATACAACAAATACATAGCATACCACTCAAGGTGCCTCTAGAGCACCACCACCTACCCCTCCCTCAAGTGATGGTTGACCACCTCCTACTAGTCCCTCCTACCCTGATGGTAGTCGTCCGATCGTCGCAGCACCAGCTACTACTGCACATCATACCACGACCTGCCATGGTGGTGGAATCCCCACACACTGCTCCAAGATGCCCTTATCCTAGATGGGAGACCACATGCCCTCAGGCACACCCTATAACACCACCTCCAGGCAACGACGTATGTCCTCAAAATCTACTCTGGCTATCTCAAAAAAACATATATATCAAAATCACCAACATACCTCGATGGTCAAACACCTCCCCTGGAGGCAACACCATGTCTAGATCCTCCCAGAATTCAACCCCAACATAGGGGTACCACAATATCACCTGCGACACCTACATCACCTCAGAAGTAAAGAAGTGGTCTCCCTTTCCACCATTGTAGTGAAGAAAAATAGTCAACCATTGCTTTATTCATGGCTCTCACACCCCAGGTGCACCCAATAAAATCCTCAGGCGCAACATAGGCACCCTCTCCAAAAACCGGGCCACTAGGATGGACCTGAAGGCAAACTCTCCTATATCCATGGGCCGAAAGTGGTCCAACTAGCCTACCATCCTAGCATGTAGAGTGAGCCCCCATGCAATGAGGTGGCAATGTGGGCCCTACAGCTATATATAGGCCTTTTCACCAAACTTTCACTCACCATTTTGGGAGCTCCGAGTGTCCTATTCTCGATCTGTCTTCAGCCACAGGACCAACACCCTGTCATCTACATCATGACAATTCCTAGACCTCTTTTCATCCTGAACCCCTGGGATGCCATTTTTTCCTGACCAGGTACACATGCGCATATTCAAAATTATCAAATAAATGCTCATATGTTCATTTCTCTTCATATATTATTCATGTCCGGGTATTTGGTTTTCATGTGTGCAGGTACTCGATCTTCATACATCAATGCAACCCCTTTAGGTATATACTTAGTACTACCATGTAGTCATTCCCTCTGCATCTCACTTACATCTCCAGTCACACCCTCTGATATTTGCCTCTAGGATCCCCATTTCTAGCTCTGCAGTACCAACACCTTCATTTGCATCTTTGGTACTGTCACCCGATAGCACTCTTACCCACATGAGTTTTCCCATTCATAGCACCCTTTTTCACTTTTGACACTCATGTTGTTTTTCCAAACCCTTTAGGGATGGGAGTCTCGATAGTCTTACATCATGTTGTGAATCAGCCACATACTCCTTCTCCTCATTTTTCTAGCTTTCCCAAACGGACTCCCAGACTATCTCTTCACAGTTTTGTTTTTTACTGCACCTCCACAGTATCGTGAACCCTCCATTTCATCCATAATCAGTCTACCCATCTGCAAATTTCCCTTCATTTCACCTACCACATACAGAAACTCACCCATGGGGCCCCCACCCTCCATTAGTTCTCTGAGAAAATTGTGCCCTTCCTGGGCCAACCATCTCACATTGGGGCACCCATTTCTGTATTTGTACACTTATACCAAATTATTCTTTATTTATTGTACAAACACCTTTGTTTCCCATAGTTACCTTACCTTTTTGTTGTCACCTTTGGCAACCTTCTTTCCTTTTTGGCCAATGTAACCCATGTCACCCTTGGTTGGGGCACTACTTTATCATATACCCTTGATGACATCATCCATATATTCAGAGTACCCCAGAGGCCACTTAACTCTGGCCTCTGAGTTTATTCACTTTGTCCTGCCTCTGGCACAACTTATCCCCTATCTTGTAGTCCCCCTAACACTTCACCTTGTTGAATGGTTGCGGCCACATTTTATCTCACATATAATCCAACCAAGGGCAGTCTTGAGTCTTCCTACATATTGACTTCGTCCATGTACCTCCTCCACTTCCTAAACCTCACCTCATAGATTTCACGAAGCCATTTACTTCTGGGAGTCGCGTTCCCCTTTTTGTCGACATCAGCATAGGTTTCCAGAAGGGTGACAATATCTTGATTCTCATTCCCCATCCAATGAGAGATCTCGGATGGCATAGGGAGAACCACAATTGATCCATGTTGTCATTGACACCCATAACATTCGACGTCAACACTTTCTGATGTTATGGTGGATCTTACTTTGCAACTATTGTAGTTAGTTCTTATCTTGCCAAAGACCTCTGAACTTGGTCAGGCTATCAATGCCTATAGAATCCATGATACTTCTTATATATGTCACTGCCTACTATTCAGAGTATGTTCCTTTGATTAATTGTCTTTTACCTTTATCATGACCACCCTCGAGGGCGCTACAGTTGTCTACATCAACACTTCATTCATATTTTTGAGTTACATGACACGAGCATGGGGCATGTCCGCCTCGTTTGTACATAGTTTATTTTTTACACACCTCATGGAAGGTTGGGTTCTACATGTTCCTTTCTCCCTCCAATGAGGCACTCTTGACAATCCCACTATTTCTCTCTCTTACAACAACATTCTCAGTAGAATAAACGTTGATGGATTTCATCTATATGTATGCTCCTAACCTCATCCATCAGGGGGCATCTGTTATCACTGAAATTTCTTCCACAAATGGTTACAAGAATTCACCATCGTCAAATAGTTATGAAGACATCCATGGACCTGAATTAACACAAAAGAATTCACGAAGGGTCAAAAACTATCCAAATAGTGAAAAAATTGAAGGGCTCTATGAAGACACTGGGCACGTGCACACATGTGTGAAACAGAAACGCAAGATTCGCGCACATGCGCACGATGCGCAACTGTTGTTGCCAAAAGCCACGCACCTGAGAAACGATGCATTTATGAGAGTGGTCGACCTCCCACCCACTTATGGTTCAGCTTCCAAGTTGATTTGACACTCAAATATGGACTGGATTCAACTGGGTGGTTGGTCAAAGACCTAGAAACACCATAATTATCCTCTTTACACACTACAAACCAGTTGAACAATAACCCAAAGGAATGTTATAAAAAGGCCATGGATACACTTCATTTTTCAAGGAATTTCATAGAAAAGTTATGCTGCCATTATTCTCTTGAGGACTCTTCGATCCTTGCCAAGAGTATACTTGCATCATTTCTTTGGGCAATCCATCTCACCCCTTGAGTGGATTAGCAAAGAATTCTTTCACCATTTTCATTTTCTTTTTCAAAGTTGTAATAAGAGATTATTTGTGGGGGTCCAAGAGCCCTCCCTTGGAGGAGAAGGGACTCATAGTCCCCTTTCTTCTCGGTTTTTTCTTTCACTAATATCATCCTTATCATTGGTGACATGGGTCTCATTGTTTCTTTTGTCCTTATGTCCCTATGTTTATAAATTTAGTTGTTGTTTTATTTCTTTGTTTAATTCTTAGTTGTTGTTTTATATTTCTTTTTCTAACCCTTTTCCTTGCAATTGTCCTGCTCAACAAACCCAACTGAGCTTGCAAGCACCTCTATTTTTCTCAATAAGGTGATGAAAGAGGCACAACAATAAGCTAGGAGGCTTATGTGTTGAATTAGGCCAGAGAGCCTAGATTTTGAAGGCTAGTGAGCCTATTTTTGTATATGTCTTATCATTAATATAATGCATCGTTGTGTGTAGACCAACCATGATAAAAGAGTATGAGGGACTAAACTCCACTGGTTAGGGAAAGTGGGGGGGATAAAATTTAAGGATAAGGGGCTAAGATAGGAAGATTAAGACAAAAAGGAATATTATATTAATATTCCTTAAAGTATAAAGTATGGATAATTATTTTATTCTAAGTTCTAAGGATGGGGACAAGTGGGCCAAAGTAGCTCTCAACATGAAAAGTGTCAAGTTGGGAACATGCATACATATAGTTTGGAATTAGTTCATTTTCCCAATCATTCCATCACCATTCACAGGCTCATTTAGTTGTCCATCGTGCAATTCTGTTACTATCATTTTACATGTACCATACCCAAACCAGTACCATACCCGTACCTGTACTTGTATTTGTACCCATACCTATATCTGTACCTGGTTAGCTTGGGAGATGGACTGAAGAAGCAGATTTTCAAGCCTATGGGATACTGAAGAGGTGGGTTGTCAAGCCCATGAGAAATGTCTCTCTAGGTGAGAGAATTGATGGTAATTGATTTTCAAAAGGTGCCAAACTGCAGCTATAGGGCTCTGAGACTTCATGTCCTACATATTGGTGAAGTTGAGAAAGGAAGTGGGGAAGCTGAGGGACTATTGAGCAGAGAAGGGGAACACTTCCTAGGGTGGGATAGGCATGTGAGGAATGAAGGACTGTAGGCTTTTAGTTTGAGTTTTCACCTATGATGGAGTATTTCCTGTTGTCTTAGATACATCAGCCTGGTTAGGAATCCATTTACACTGGTGGGGTTTAGTCTAAGCTTGGGGATGACCCATTGTTGAGAGTGATGAGTAGCGCGGTCTAATTCTAGGAGGTTCGTGGAAGGTTTGCACACAGTTGGTGATATTTTTACCAAGATAAGTGTCAATTGTGTGTTAAATTACATGCTACATTATTATTTATGCGTTCATTTTTATGGGTTTTCATGTGTGTGTTGCATGTGTATTTTTATTATTATTCTATATGAATTGGTGCAATTGTAGAATGTATTTTTCTGTTTTAAGTTTTATATATAAAGTTCCATAAGATTTTTAGTGTGTATATGTTTTTCTTTTGCATACAGTTCAAACAATTTATGTGGCATAGCCCAGTTGGATGTTGGGGATGTTACAATATGGTATCATAGCTCCAATTTTCAACACGGAGCTTAGATGGGCTGAGAAAGTTGATATGAAGTGAAATTTCACAGAGAATTGATTTCGAAGTGGCCAAATTTCAAGTTACAGAGTGTCCATGGTAAAAATTAGAAGCAATTCCATAGAATTGGGAAAAAGCCCCAATTTTTGTTGTTAAATTCATGGGAAAATTGAGAAATTTGGCCAAGTAGTGAGATATTCTTAATTTAATATATATTCTAGCAAATTCAGACTTGGAATAGGTTGAATTTGAAGTTGGAGGGAATCCACAATGGATGGAGCGATATTAGTTGATTAAAATTCTCAATTCGTGAATTGAGTTTGGGAAATATTTGTTCCAGAAATGTCAACCAACAACGATTGGTTGTTGCAAAGGTTGAATTGGTGTTATTGGGGTGAAATTGAACAAATTTCATAGTTGTATAATGTCTATGGAGAAAATTGGGAATTTTTTTTGCAAAAGACCCAATTTCTGCAGCGGAAATCATGAGGAATTGATGTGCATAAACAAGAATGTTTGCAGGGGTGCACACTAAAAAAATGCATGATGCGTAGTGAAAAGCTTGTGATGTGTGGAAAATAAAGGTGTGTGGCTACATGTGTTAAAATTTGACGTTGCGCAGTGCAGAGTGGTAATGCATGGAAAATATTGGCATGTGGGTGTGTGCACTTAAATTTGGCATTGCACGGCGCAAAGTGGTAACGCGCGGAAAATATTGGTGCGCGGGTCTGCACACTTAAATTTGGTGTTGCGCGTTGTAGAGTGGTAATGTGTGAAAAATAACGATGTGTGAATGTGTGCACTAAATTTAGCAATGAGCAGTGCAGATTGAGTGGCACATGAATAATATTGGTGTGTGTGTTGTGTGCATGCATAACAATGGCACGCATGGTGTGCACAGTAGTGACAGAGCATAGAGGAATTTTGTTGGTGCGTGCACAATGTGGGTATATGTTGTCGCGTGATAATTTAATTAATGGTGCATGCAGAGTACTAGTGCACGATGGGGGCGTACTAAAATTTGACATGGTGCAGCAAGTAGAGTGTAATGCACATAGAATATTAGCGTGTGACAAAAAATTGTGTGCAATAGGTAATAGTGCATGAACCAAAATTGTGTGCAGTGGATATTGGCACGTGACACAAAAGTATTGCACACCAGTTATTAGCACGACAAAGAAGTGATCCACATTTGTTATAGGTTCGCGGAGCATGCGCTACCTTATGGTGTTGTTGGACATGCTAAATATGGGTGTAAAATTTCAAATTTATGCGCACAAAGTCATTTGGATGGTCTACAATAGCAGAAATCCAGTGAATTTTCGATGACATTTTATATTGTTTGAAGGTCATCTTTTTGTAGTGCATTTTTGAGACCCCAAAAAATGTTTTTAGCTACTCAAAAACCCAAAGAATAGATTTTACCAAGGTACACTTTGTCTCTATATCTAAAATAAAAGATCCCAAAGACAGCTTTATAGCAGTGTAAATCATTCGTCAAACAGAGCTTTTATGAGGAAGTTACAGGACAAACAGTGGAGGGTAAATTTTAAGACCCAACTAACTTCAAAAGGCCATAACTTTCTTCTCAAGACTCGGAATTGAGCATGGAAGTAGGCGTTGGAAAGGTATTGGATAGTATAATTTAATTATTCACCCAGAAAATTGATCTAACCAATAAATTTTTTTCAGGAAATCAGAAGAAAAAATTATGATATATTATTGAACCAGAATGGTTCATATATTTTCATGAAATTGATGAGTCAGTTAACCTGACAATTTTTTGTTGGTTGCACATTTTGCATAGTTAAAACAACTAGATTGGGCCAGGATCAACATAGAGTGTAGAGGGATGGAAGATGCACAGGGGGATTACAGCCAGGAAGATGAGATCAGAGGGATGGATTTCCATATGGGAATTGAATTTACAGACTCCAATGTACATGGATAAGGAAGGGATGAAAACATGCATATGGTAGAGACCATTAAAAATTTGTGGAAGGATGTCCAAAGCCATAAAACTAATAATGAAACTGTTGGAATGTTTTTAGGAAAATGTGTTTTTCATTGATGGCAAGATCAGAGTATGCAGCGATGGAAAAATAGGGACAACGTAAGCTCAGAAGAGATGGTGTAGAGGTG
Source organism: Picea abies (assembly GCA_900067695.1). Lineage (NCBI taxonomy): Eukaryota > Viridiplantae > Streptophyta > Pinopsida > Pinales > Pinaceae > Picea > Picea abies. The sequence continues at coordinate 24,424 of CBVK0101227798.1, forward strand.
CACGAAGAGTGCAAGAGTGTGCTTGTTTATGTGATGGCAAACAGGCATGCAAGGAAGATCATCAATGCAGGGATAATTGCATGGAAAGATCAGAAGCGTAAACTCCATTTCAAAGTTTTGGATACCGGGCATTGGAGGAGTCAAGGAAGCAACTCACGACAAGAATGCCAAAATGGCCAAATGTGAAACACCGAAATATGTTGATCCAACTCCATTTCAGAGTTTCAGATACCAGGAGATTGAGAAGTCAAGAGTTGAGACTCATCAACACAGGAGTCTCGGAGTTGTAAAATTCGGAATTCCAAAATCCTAAAAGAGGCACATCAACAAGAGTTTTACAGACTGGGAAATAAATCCATTTCGAAGTCCTAAATATCAGGAGTTGAAGGGTCGAAAAACTACACCACATGAGTCCTGGTATCGCAAAATGAGAAATGTTGAAATCCCAAAAGCAAGAGAATATTCTGGATACCAGGAGTTGAAGTGTCAAAATGCTTCACCACAAGAGTCCCAGAATCATGGAATGGGAAACGTTGAAATCCAAAAAGCAGGAGACAGTCTCTTTAAATTCTAACTTTGTACAATATCTACTGCAAACTGATTTTCAGAAAAGAACAGAAAGGATACAATGGAAAATACAAACATTACACAAAGATTTTTCACCTGGAAACCCAAACCAGGAAAACCAGCATATATTATATTCATACATTGTGTTACATTATTTACAATACAATATACATATAGGAGCCAGTGGCATCCAAAAACCTAACCCAATGACCTGTATTAGTCCAAAACCCTAATTCCTTAACCGAAAATAGAAAACCATTAGCAAAAAACCATGTGCCGAAAAACCACCTAAATATCATGTGGTCTTGGAAATATGTCATCCCGGTAATATGTCGTCCCAAAAATATGTCGTCCCGGTAATATGTCATCCTAAAAATATGTCGTCCCAGTGCGAAAAAACCACCCAAAAATGTGACATGTTTCCCAAGGAAAAAAATGCAACACTACTACTCGTGCAAAGAATATAACACATACCCAACAGTCTCCCACTTGTTGTTTTCTTTGCACACAGGAGGTTACAGGGTTAGATAGTCAACAATCCAGGGAAACACTGCCCATGGATCCTCTACACCAAGAGAACTTATCATTGCTCATAGATTTTGTTAATGAATCTG
>CBVK0101227800.1:0-12464 GCA_900067695.1 Picea abies
AAGACAACCATATGCCATGTGTCAACCTCATAGCACCTCTAAGGGGGTTGCTTAGGGAGGTTGTAGTGGTTAGCTTAGAGAGGCTGCTTAAGAGGGTTGCTTAGGATGGTTGGAGTGGCCAGCTTAGGGGGGTTGCTTAGGGTGGTGGTATGACAGTTGTATAACAATTGTCATACAATCCAAAGACCGTTGTTTAGGGCAGCCTCTAGAAGAGACAAAGTAAGTGACCTTTGGGAGCATTAGGAGATGATTCTTGGGAACTTTAAGAGGTGGCTCTTGGGAACTTTAGGAGGTGACTCTTGGCAGCCAAAGGAGGGCAAGTATGACAGTTGTTATACAGCTGACATACATTCTTAGGGGGTTGCTTAGGGCAGCCAAACCAACCTATAAAAAGGGGCATTCACTTACCATTTACATATCCTTGTTTTGTTGGAGCCTTCTATTGAGGCAAGGCATCTATTTGCTGAAGTATTTTCTACTGGTATATGGCTGCTAGTTGTTGGAGTCTTATGTTGTTCCTTGCTGATATAAAGCTGCTACAAATACTATGTTAAAGCTGCCATAACTCTGCTACAGCAAGAAGGAAAGTCAGTTATCTTTTGGTGAGTTTGTCAAGCAGTTACTATAAGTGTTAGTTCAGCTATTTGTGAAGTTTGTAATAAGTGCTGAAATAGAGGTATTGTTTCGGCCCTCTGAGTCCTAGCTAGTTACTCTAAAGTCTTGTATCGGTATTGTACTTTGTTGAAGAATCTAAAGAGAAGTTTTGGCTAGGTTTTCTACCCCAAGAGGGTTTCCCAGGGTATACTTGTGTTCTCTCTGTGATTGTCTCACTTTCAGTGATCTTGATATATTCAAGATGTATTGACACCAAGGCTTAGCCACCAAGGCTCTGAGGTAAAAAACAAAATCAGCAAAACTTAGCCACCAAGGCTCTGAGGTAAAAAACAATTTGGGTCTAGGGCAGTTATCTTTCCTTCCCTCATTGTCATTTCAATATTTCCTTCTTGCTGATTTTTTACAGATTTAGGACAGTAATCTACATTTTCCTTGCAGTGTCTTTTCCCTTTGGTTATCTACTTTAGTTTTTGCATAAGTGTTGCTGATTTTTTGCCTACTTATATCAGCATGTGGTCGTGTCTTGTGTGTCTTTCTTTTCTTGAATAAATGGTTGCCCACTAGTGTTTTTCTCGGGTCAAAATTTGAATGTCTATCTTACGCATGCCGAGCTTTTGTGTCTATCATTAGAGTGAACCTGGATGGGGGTCCATTTTCCATTTTTCCCAAAGCATTCAGCCTTTAAGATGGATAGCTTGAGGAGACATAGGAGTGTCTTGAGTCAGCTTATGTCTTGTCTCCTCATCTCTTATCATTCAGTCTGTTGCTTTGAGTCAATCTTCCCCCTCAACCAACATAGGGATATGGTACCTAGTCCTTCCATCTTGATCTTCTTGAGTTATCACTTCGCGTTGAGGGAAGAGAGACATCATTGCTCCTCTCTTCAGCAGGTCATCTTGTATCGACTTCGACACATTATCTACAGATGACCCAGAAGTAGAGCACCTTGGTAGTTGTTAACCTCATTGGCAATTATTTCGCATCCGACAAGGCTGAGTATCATTGGGCCTTGATTGGATGATCTGTGTCACTGTTAGACTTCAGAACATCTTTCACAGTGTCAGGTTGTGCTCGTTCCTTAGGACCCATTGACATTATTGGTGGTGTTCCTTCACACTTCACAGATGTTAACATTATTGACATCGCCTAAAGTGACTCTCTCCCTTCTGTTGACATCAATACATTTACCACGAGGAGGAGTGTACATATTGGCTGGTAGCATGTAGCAGATTTGGATGAGACCCCTTGGCTTTCAGTTTTCAGTGGGAGGATTATTTTCTTTGACTCCATGGCCCATTAGACATGCTTTGGTACTATAGGTCATCTTACAAGTTCTTCTTGATCAGATTATAGGACCTCTTCTCCTTTCCACACAGTTACAGGGGTATTCTTCGAACATGTTTCTTCAATTTCTACAGAGCATCAATTTGGTTTTATGGACACAGATATTTTAATGGTTCTCGACATCCCACAGGGGGATCCCGTCCCCTTGAGTCGCCATTGTTAACCCCTGGATTTTGACCCTTGAAAATCTTGAGGGTTAAAAGCCAGCATGCACTATTTTAGTTGGCATTATGAGATTCTTCCAGAGTTTAGCGCTTGTGTTGAGTAGGAGGTTGGTTCCCATGTGAGTCAGGTATATGATCGGTACATGGTTGTTTGGTTCAGAGTTAGAGTTGACTTAGTTTTCATGCATATTTGAGAGAGACATACAGCAGGTGTTGCTATTTTTTAGGAGATACAGTTTGAGTGGATCTCTTCACAGTTTGGAGCAGTTTTGAGCATATAGTATGAGTCCTTGCATGATTCTAGGCCCGACGACACTTTTTAGGGTGACGTGTAAGAAATTTCTATTTTTAGCAGGTTTTGCTCTAGGCCTCTAATTCAGATTCTGAGCATGTAGTATTAGTCCTTGATACATCCAGAGTCTTTTGGCTCTTTCCCGGGATGATGTGGCACAGTTTACTATTTTTAGCAGGCTGACATCCAGGGCTTGCATGTCAGTTATGATTGCATATTCGGATCCCTTGTGGAAAGACGAGATCAATGAGTATAAAGTCAAGAGCATTCTGACGACTTTCTATTTTTAGCAGTGTCTATTTTTAGACAGTGACATGTGGCGGTGTTCTCCTAGTCATCCTGGGTGATGTGGACAGTTTCCTAAAATGTAGGAGTTGGATTCTATTTTTAGAAAGTTATATATTTAGAAGGTACGATCATCATCCATGCAGTGCCAAGTGGCACCCTCACAGGTTGACATGTGGCAGATCTACAGAGTGATGTGGCCTCTACTTATGCAGGGGGCGCATATTTCCAAGGCTTGAGCATAAATAAATAATTAATTAAGAAAAGGAAGTCACATAACTGGGCCTAAATTTAGTTGTATATTCCTCTGTATAATCACCCCTCCACTTGCCATGCATCAACTCCTTAAAATTCACCTCCAGTTGAGTTTAAACCATATTTTCCTAAAAATTAGGAAATTCCCTAAAAAATAAGGCAAATTTCCTCTTAGCCATAACTCACTCATGCTTTTGTCAAATTTAGCAGAAGGACATGCATTAGAAAGCTAAATTTGGTCTCCACGCATTTATTTCACTCCATAAAGCCAATTCACATTCATTATCATTCATTATTCCTCCCTTTCTTCCTCAAGTGTGCCTTCCTAAGCTCTAGGGCGTAATTCTCCTCCCTTCATGCGCATTAACTCCATGCAAACTCTCACACACACTCATTCATCTCACACCCTTCACATACCTCACTCTCTCATGCACTTAGACTCCAAATTAAACCACTCATGCGTCTTCTCCTTCTCCCTTGGGATATGCGCCCTCATTATCCTATATATAGGATGCTTGACAAAGGTTCCTGGTCAGATCATTGCAGTAGCAGCATAGTGTCTCTCTCATTCTCTTCTCTCTTGTTCTCTAGTCTAATGGCTCCTCTTTGAGCAAAGTAATCATTGTACCGGTTGTAGGTTTGCCAAGTGTGGCACAAACAGTCCTCTTGTAAGCTTCATCAATAAAGAAGTATGTATTTGTCTTCAAACCTCTTTCTTGGCGGTATTATGGTAAATTTTTTATCTGATATGTCATTTTCTGAACTATTCATTATGATTAATTCTAATCTTTTTGAATAGTTTTCTTCTTCTTTCCAGTCTATTATCATTGTGCTAACCCTGCAGGATCCCTCCAAGCATAGAAGATTGCTTTTCCTCATTGTTTTGGACTGTTTTTACACGCCATCCAAGACGAACAGCCTGTTGTTTTGTAGGTTTTATATGCAGAAATCAGACTTAAAGACAGCAGCAAAGCACTTCAGTGTGCCTAGGGATTCCCCCCAGAGGCTAGCAAACACTAGCCCAAGCGGAGAGGGGTTTTGTCAGTGACAATTGGGGCATTACTCCTTTAATTAGCCAAGTTTTCATCGCTGTTATAACAGGTTTATCAGCTCAATTGGAGGGTGGAAATTTGTGCTAACAGGTCCTTACCTCGTGACTTGGGACTTTGGCACCTTTGGTGTGGATCTAAATGGTAACAGGAGGTAACACTTTGCTACCTAGGTATAGGAAACAAACTATCATAGGTTTAGAGTATCAACATTTAATAGTGTGTCACATAACATTGATGCATATCAATGTACATTGTACATTAGCAGGTGTTAGTACTAGGTAGTCAATAGAGAATCATAGGTATAGAGTTTTAGCATATAATAAAGTAACACGACATTTTATTAAGGGGGTCAAGAAAAATTATGTCTTGATGAGGTCTTATTATATCTTAATACTAATCATGTCTGTTGTATGGTTAGTCATATCCTTTTTGAGACTGTGTGATGTACGTCTTATCATTGATATCATTGAATAATATAACTATTTATCTCTACTCTCTTTGCAACTTTGTGTAAATGTTTTTGTGTAGGCCTTATAATTTATCAATTGCCTCGATAGAGGCCATGTCTATAGTTTCATCTTTTTGAGTGACCACAATGTTGGATATTGACTAACCAAATTTACCAATTGCTTAAATTTTGTAGTTGAGAAATATTATAAGGTATATTATGTATCAACTCATCCAACTACATAAGGAAAAAACTAAGAAAGGACTTTGGATCCACCTTGTCCATGAGCCAAAAGGCTATTGTCTTATCACCAACAAGAGCTTGATCATGACTCTCTGCATATACTACACATTTCTCTGACCACCTTCTATTTGATAGTGTATATACAATATCGCCCATCTGCCAATCCTCATCCTTCTTCCTACATCAAATAATAACCAGGAAAAAATATGAGGGGAAAACAATGAAACAAATGATTTCAAATACATCAAAGAATAACCATAAACACAAAGACAAGGTAAACAATGAAACAAATGATTTGAAGTACAACGGTTGCCAAAAGTACTATGGTGCATGCACCGACATTTTACATCAATAGCTACATAATAAACATATCTAGCTGATGCTAAGCAAAGATATTCATCCAGGCAAATGCCATGGACCATGGTATATCACATCAAACAATTTGCCAGTAAGCTACAAACTATGCTGATATTGATTACTTTACTTTATACAGGCAAAAGCTAAATAATATTTTCATAATGAGAATACAAAATACAATATGTTTAGATCCACTCACTCTGAAAGCAACTCAATCCATTTGTCAGCCACTGCCATATGGAGTCGATAATCAAATCCCACTCCACCATCTTGTACGGGAAGACAAAAGGTTGGCATACCACTCACCTGATATATAAGAATATTACAAAAAGCATCAAATATCAATAGTAACATCCTGATAATATATTACATGTAAATAAATTGCTACAAAAGAATAATTTATTATAAGTTAAACAAGTACTACAAACTGAACATGCATCCCTAACAAATACCCCAACTTAAAAGAACCTTACGTCCATTATAATTTGATTAACGAAATAAAAGGTGTTAGGAATAGTATTACAAACATCACATCCACTTCAGAATCATATGAGTCGGCTGCCATCAAAGGAATGGATAAATGCATACAAGCAAGAAGAGGCCAACAGACTAATGAAGCATACAAAGAAGTAACATGTACATACATTGCAATCGTTGTAGAATGCACACAAGTCAAAAGGAAGATTGGCAGGATTATGCAAGACACCATCGGGCTGATAAGGATATCACTAATAGCCAAGTCAACAAAGGATCCATCCAGTGTAAGGCACAACAAGTAGCAAGAAGGGTTCTTGGAAAAATCAGTTGGCAATCGATGGTAGCAATTTCAACTATGAGCAGTTATTGCCTAGCAGTTTCTAGCAGTTAGTATCAGTAGTTAATCATTATCAGTTGTGCAGTTACTTTAGTTGGTCTAAGTTAAAAGTTATAGAAGGTGTGCAACTTATCAAGTTTTTCATTAGTGGGTTGGCAACTACCTATGTTTTAAAAGTTGGAATTGGAACTGGAACCAATTGAGGGTTGGACTAGACTAGAACCAGAACCGACTGAGGGTCAAATCAGACCATAACTAGAACTGGATGACGGATCGATCAGGTTTTTAAACTGGTTTACTAAAAAACACAAAGTATGAAAAATTTAATTACACACACACACACACACACAGGTATCAATGTAAATCCAAACCATTGGACACCAAATATGACAAGCTTGGTCATGTATATTACTATATATCATGTAATGGTGAAAATAACAAAATGTCACCAAGTGCAATATGTTGTAACATAGTTTAAAAAATTTCACAACATTTAAAAAACGAACTTATATTTATTTCAGGTATTAATAAGTTAAATAGGTTGTTACGTTTTATTGAAATTTTAGGTTTTATTTATTTTAACTTATGTAAATTATGTTTTAATGAATCTCAAAAGTTAGTTTAGTTTTAAAATATCGTAGGAATTTAACATAATTTATCTTTTATAAAGTTTATACTTTATATTATCAGGTTATTTTATTAATAAAGTACATGGTGTATGCAGGGATGATCGCGCGGTTAAAAATTTAAATCAGCAATCCTCATTCTATTGCACCCCCCTGCATGCCCGACGTTTAACAAAAGGTGGAGGGGCCACGAAACTTAACCTCGGTTTGAACTCAAATGACATGCGGGTGCGTATGGTACACCAAAATCTTTTTGGGGAATAAGTAAGGAAAAAGGATAAGTCATGTATCCTCTAAGAGACAAAGATGTGTTTCTTGCGGTGAAGGAGATGACGATACGAAGCTTTGAGGTTGGGGTAGGAGAGGTGAGCATGGGTGAATACATGTCGAAGTTGGCGGTGGAGGACCTTGCATTCCTCGTCGTAACATCAGTTTATAGGGAAATATTTGTGCTTTGGGGAGGTGGAAGTGGATCAGGTGGAGTGTGGATCTCAACAAACTCTTGTCTATTTTGAGTAAAGAATTTGTTGAGGAGGTTAGAGATGATTATTTATCATTATTCCTAGGAGGACTAATGGATCTATAAAAATAATTGATATTTCATTGTATGAGATAAGATAAATTTATTAATGTCCAACGAATGACCACAAAAGTAGGTCAATGGGACTAAAGGATACATCTAGTGTGAGTACAATGTAGGAGTGCAAATGCAACTCCCATAAAATGAGAAATATATAGAAAAGAAACAGAAAGTATTGTCTAGGTAAATATCTGACTAGGCTAAGCCCTAGGCCTAGTTAAATCCAAAAATAAAGTGTATAAACCAGTGTCATAACTACAGTGATACAAAATGAGAGTGCCCATAGTAGGGATTAAACAACTCAAAACTAGATAAGGGAGAGATATTTGAAACTCTGAAAATCAGGTCAATGCGTCCTGGATATGATGACCGATGGCGATGGGGGCGACGGGGGTCACACTGGCTCACTGTCGGAGTCCTCAAGTCCCATAAGGGGATCCAGCTGTATGACCCTAGGGGGATGTAGGGGCAAGGAAGCTCAGTTCTCCTACCATCCGAGGTCGAAGGAAAGAAGCTTTGAATAGATCTTTGATTGCTCTACTGGGGAAAGGAGGCTATCCAACAAGCGAGAGGTGCCCTACTCTGGAACCATCTGGGGCTGAACCCTTTGTCACTATGAGGATGTGTGGTCAGATTTATGGGCCTGCACCACCGAACCGGTCTCAAACATCTCGCTCGATCTCCCAATGGGGAGACTGGGAGGAGACTCAAGGTCTCACCACTCTACGATCCGAAGTACTCTGTAGCTTTGTTACTCTGATCTGATGGAAGGGTATGGAAATAAGAGGTGATCCTCCTGGTCTGCCTCAGGTGGGGGGGCATGCAAGAGATGGGATCTATGACTGAGAATCTCCCTGATGAAAAGAGCTAGACACCTCTGGTTATGATATCGAAAGAAAGTAGAGAGGGAACCCCCTGAGTCCCTGTAGAGGTAGTAGTAATGTCCTTTGATCTCATAGTATATGGGACACCGGAAAATGAGGTGCATCTTTGTCTCTAGCTCATGTAGGTGTGACACAACTGGCAGATCCTATCAGAGCGTGGGATATGGTGATTAGTCTCTACTCGGATTCTATGAGCACCAACTCGAAGCTAACCCAAAGGGATCCTGAGTGAGTGCATCCAATGTTTGTACATGTATGGGGGGTGGACAATGATACATGAGAGAGTTGAGCTAAAACCTATATAAGGGTTTTCTCTCTCCATTTGCAACTTGGGAAATTCTTGGTGAATAAAAAAAGATCTAATCCATTGGAGTTCTATTTGTCTCTTCTTTTTATAAGTTATGTTGTTATACAAGTACAAATCTTTGTCTGTGGAAGTATGTTCTAGGCACTCTATATTGGAAGTTTATTTGCAGGTGAATGGGATGCTAGAGACAAGTCAAGGACCAAGAAAAGGTAGAGCTACTTCAGTGGAAAGGGCTAGGGTAACTAGTTTCCTCCCTCTTATCTCCCTTTTGAGTCATTTACCTTCAAGATCACGCATTATATATTTTGCATCACTTGATTAGGTAGATTTGTACTTGATCTTTGGTAGGGGCTGTTAGAATATGATGGATGTGCTCGTCTTACCATTGACAATATCACTATTGTCACCCAACCATAGGTAACCTTGACAGAGAATCACTCCAGAAGCAAACCCTAGGCTAGATAGCCAAACAAGGGTAGCGCACCTTTCCCCAAGGATAGCGCACCAAACAAGAGTTGATCAGATAGTCCAAACCATAACCAAGAGATAGTCCAAGCCAAAACGGAATCTGTTAGCTGCAGCAGCTGCAATGGCAGCTCTCCTCCAAACCTGCGCACAAACTGGGAAACTGCAGTGCGCACAAGTGTTGCTTTGCAATTCTGAGAATGCCTGCCAAAATGAAGACTGGCCTCCTGTATTTATACTGATTCTGGCTAACTGCCTGGGCCAACTTCTCATTCTGGGCATGTATTTACTCAGTATATATTATTTCTTATGGTCGACTTCTTCTCTTGTAGGCTAATAACCTAATATAAATTATCCTCTTGAGCCGACTTGACTTCTAGGGTTATTAGCCAACTCATTAGGGTTTCTTCTTGCTTCCCGAAGTATTCTATTCTCGTCAGGTTTACACGTGGAGGTAAATACCTCCCGCAGCGACCATAATATCAACAGGGGCCACCCTTTAAAATTTGTTTTAAGTAATAGATCTCTAATAGACTCTTTCCACCATCTCATTTTGTAAATCAAGCATCCAAAATTAAGGGCAAAGTAGTTCATATCACTTGATTGTTTGTTGTCCCTTAAGTCAATTGTGGAACAAAATTAAAGAGTTGTATGGCACAACACTTGGTTGCTTATAGTCAGTGACTTTCCCTCTTGAATTGCTACATGACTCCATCGCCCAATCAAGAAAGGCACTAGTCTCTCTCTTGTCCATCATTTTCGCCGACCTTTTTCCTTTTCCATTTTTCTTTTATATTCATGTTGTTAAGGTCTATGTATCTTTCACTACCACTACTACTACATACACATTGAGCCTAGTAAACCATACGGAAACACCCTTGGTTAGTATCCCATTTACCCTAGCCTAAAGTGCAAAAGAGTGTTGGTGAGCTGACAATGGCCAACCTCCTAAGTTCCACAAGTCTTCACCTAGGTGTCCAACTTTACACTTTTCGATATCAGAATGTGTGGTAACAGTACCCATTAGTGACGGGACCATAAATAGTTAGGGTTTTTTCTTTTAAAAAGCAATTTAAAGAGATAAGAGGCTATGGAACATTTGTCTTGTGGTGTTGTGTTAGGAGCTCTTCTATTTGAAAGATTGCCCCACCTTAAGAGGCAAGTGAACATTATTTCCTTCTTTGGATTATCTTAATACAAGGGTATTGCTTACATTTTCCATCTCATTGTCTCTTGTTTCTAGTTGTTGCAATTATATTCTTTGTATTACTTGGTTGTCTTTCCAGTTTAAGGGTTAAGGAACACTTCATTTCATGCATGTTATCCACCGAGTTGCACTAGCTGGACTTGCAGTTGAGCCACCAAATTTGAGCAATCAAATGCTTAGTATTCAGAGTTCAGAAGTTCAATCGGTCTATTTGACCAACTTTTTCCACATTTCCATACCCTGCGAGGAATTGTAATAAGAGATGTTGCATGATGAATTTTGTAAAAGGTTTAGCCTCCTAAGACTTAGACATGAGTTGTTGCTCTGGAGTGTTTTTTTTACTTGTTAATTATATTCTGTTGTCCAAGCAATTTATAATTTCCAAGTTTTTTAACTCAATTCCTCCAAGGTTGGAGTATATACTCATGGTTAGGTCTTAGCATGGCCATCTAAGCCTCGTGTCTAATGTTTATTACCATGCTAAACATCCTCCTAGATTTTTATGGAAATGTGTTGAGTCCCCCTTAGGATTTTTTAATTTTTTCAGTTAAATAAAAAATTTCCCGTAAAAAGGAATTTTTTAATTGTAATTTGAAGTTGTAATAAAAAAGTGGTACTAGAAGGCATTATATGCCTTGGGGGTGCTCATTTTTTAACCTAGAGCACCCACTTTACCTACGCACCCACTTTTGTGAGTGGAATTAGTGATTTTAATCACTAAAAAGGTATTTTACTCTCAAAACCCAAAAAAGACATAAAAAATCAGGATTGCTAAATTTTAGCAAATTTTAGCTAAAAATCAAGATTGTTAAATCAAGAAACATGTTTTGAGTGAAATAAAGCCTAAAAGGCTATGTGGCAGCCAAAGGGAAGCAAAAGAAAGCATCTTTGGGTTGGAGACTCAAGTCAAAGGCCTCCACCTAAGTTTGATGGCATGTGGGCAAAGAGGGGATGCGACCCTCTTAAGAGGTGGCGCATTCTAAGAGTGGGCAACCTACCTCTTGAGAGGTGGCACCCCTCCATCCCCCTCCTCCTTTCCAAGTGGCAAGATCTAGAGTGTGGGGAGAGGTGGCAGCCATCTCCCTCACACTTGGCAGCCCTCCTCTCACACGTGGTACGCCCTCCTTCTCCAAGTGGTGCGCCCCCCTCACTTGAGCTTGCCTCTTCTCTTGCTATAAATAAAGCATCCCCTCCCATTGCTAAGCTAGTTGGAGCTAGTGAAGGATTGCTATTGTAAATCATTTGTACTATCATTCTATTTGGAATAAAAGGCTTTGGAGGCTATTTTTGGTGATCAAGCTTCATGTGTGGATCTCATTTGTCAATGGTGTGCCAATTTGTGAGGTAATTTGTTTTGTTCTTTTTGTTTGATTATTGGATTGTGGCCTTCAAGTAGAGTTGTCTACAAGAAGGGTAAGACTAGAAAAGCTAGGTTGCTTTAAAGTCTTCTTGTTTGATTGTATATGAATATTTTATGTTGCATATCCATTTCGTCTAATGTTTATGTTTTCTTAAGATTTCTTATGCAAGAACACCATTCTACTAATAATTTATTGGCAAGAAGTATCTAAGTTTGCAGGATCTCACAACTTGAAGAGGAGGATAGGCATTGTTGCACTCGCTTCTCCTTCAAGCTCTTAAGAAAGACAAAAAGACCCTCCTTAGACTCCTTTGCCCCTCTTTAGGCAAGAATAGGAAACCTAGAGATCAAGGGTTGAGATTCAATCTAATGAAAGGTTGAGATCTCCCCATGCATCCCTAAATCATAACCCACTTTTGGGTTAAGTTTCCTAAGTCTACTTATGTCTCCAAAATCACCACAAAGTGATTTAATACTCACTTTTGTCAAAAGTGACCAAAATTCACTTTAACCAAAGTCAAAGTGAAAATAGACAAAAGTACTAGGTACAAAGTGTCTAATCCTTCCCTCATGTGCTAAGGAGGACAAAAGCACATGGGGAACACCTCCCAAGGTACAAATCTCAACACAAAGTAGGTAGGCTCCTCTTCTAGGAGATCACACATCAAAGCCGTATAACTGGAGAATGGCTTTGGTCTTTTCACCTGTCTCGTAGTTCCTTCGGGAACACCATATTTCGCTCCATCTTGAATAAGCTCTCTAACCCAAGCTGGCTTTCTTTTATGGAGGATCGTCATCTGAGGAGGTTCTTTCACTTCTACTATATCATGGTCTTCTAGAAGTTCCTCATCTGGGGAAGTTATGACTTCCCTCTCTGGTTCTGCAACTTTGGGAACCTCCCTCATTGCAGTATTGGGGATTACGGTTTCCTCTTCATATACATCTTCAAACTGGCACAGTTTAGATTTCTTGAGCGCTGCATCTTCATCAAAGGTCACATCCCTGTTGATCTCAATGTGATGTTGACCTGGTATATAGATTCTGAAAGCCTTGGAGACTTCACAGTATCCCACAAATAATCCCTTCTTTCCTGAAGGGTCCAACTTGTTTCTCTTTTCTTTAGGTAAATGAATAAACACTGGACAGCCAAATATTTTGAGATGGCT
>CBVK0101227807.1:0-14665 GCA_900067695.1 Picea abies
ATTCATGTTATTTTGTAGAGTCTGATTCATTATCCTTCAATTCAAACTCTGTTTTATCTGGTTCTTCCTCCCTTGGTAGGAATTCCTATTTGAAAACATCTTTGATTCCTTTAAATACCACATATTGGTTATACACTACCGTCTTAGTTTTTGGGTCCCATAACTTATAACCCTTTAGACCATCTTTATAGCCAATACCCTGAGATGTGTAAGAGAGGGTTTCTTTCCATTCCACATCTCATGTGGAGTCTTATCCACCAACTCTGATGAAGGTGATCGATTTTCCAAGTAACAAACAATATCCATCTCCTTTGCCTAGAATTCCTATCCTAACTTGGCACCACTGAGCATGCTCCTTGCTTTTTCCATCAATGTCTCGTTCATCCTTTTTGCAACTCCATTCTACTGAGGTGTGTATTGAGTAGTCTTCTACCTTTCTATATTGCACTTTTTACATAATTCCTTGGATCCATTACTGCATGATTCTCCACCATTATCCATCCTCAACAACTTAATTTTCCTCTCTGTCTGATTTTTCATAAGAGCCTTAAACTCTTTAAATTTCTCAAAGACTTTAGATTTCTTCCCGAGGAAATAAATCCATGTATTCCTCGAGAATTCATCTATGATTGAGACATAGTACACATATTTACCCAGTGATGGAATCGACATAGGTCCAAACACATCGATGTGCACCAATTGTAATACTCCCCCTACCCTCATAGAACTAGAGGGGAATCTTACCCGATTCTTCTTCCCATATAATAAATATTCACATTAATAAAAATCTAGAGAGAAATTGGACAAACATTCAACCATATCTTTACAATGTATTACTTGAATTCCCTTCTCTCTGATATGTCCTAGTCTTTGATGCCACAACATAGTATTTTCTCCAGAGACTGTAGGAGTTTTTCCTTCTTCAACTCCAATCTTAGGGAAAATGGTATTGTTGACTTGTCACTAATAGTGACTCCTAGTAGCTTATATAGAGTTCAAATCTGAACTCCCCTCAGCAACACCATTGCTCCTCAAACCATTCTACAAATTTCTTTTTCAAACATTAATTTTACACCTACATGATACATCATCCATATTGCTTACATAAATCAAATTTTGGGGAAATACTGGGATGTATAGAACACTAGGGAGTGTTCTAATCCTACCATCCATTATCTTCAACTTGAATTTTACTCATCCTATGATTTTGTTTGTTTATTCATCTCCTATAAAAACATCACCCCCATCATACCTTTCATACTCACAAAACGACTCCCTACAAGGAGTCATATGAAAGGATGCACCTGAGTCTATATCATAGTATGCTCATACATTAACAACTCATATTCTCAGGACATAAAAATAAGAAATAATAGAAAAATTTATAATAAAAATAATGATTGCTTAATAAAAGTCTATAGGCAACAACATATTATTACATCACATGTAACAATAGACAATCTGCTGAAAATAGTTTACAGTAAACAACAATGTACACAAGTTCTTCTCTCTGTCAAAATTTTCCCTAAGGGCTTCTCAATATTAGGTAACATGGTATTTTGTTTGAAAATAGTTTCTTGAGTGTATACAATGCTTGAAGAGCCCCCTCAAAATGGGTCTTTTCCTTTATTTATAGAAATCCTAAGAAATTGGAAGAAAGTCTTTTTGAATTCCTCAAGAAGCAGTTACAAAAAACCTTTCAACTTCCCTCATTATCTATTTGACATGTGTAAGAATGTGGATGAAGATGAAAATGGTTGGAAAAACATAAAATAGAATAAAACTAACAAAAAATATGAATTAGTTGTTTTGTCTTATTCATGTACTCCTGTCCCTGATGTAAGTTGTCCAAATCTCAAATTGGCCATAGATCAATATGACCCTGCAGTAAGACAGTTCTTCAAGAGTTTCTTCATGCGTGACTATGTTTTCATTGAGGGTCTTCATGTCTTTTTTTAAGGTAGCTATGAATGCCTAGATCATGGTGTGGACTTTGGTGGGTTATATATAGTGTTGCTCCATCAAATCCATTGTCACCTTTGTAGTTGATACGATTATCTCTCGCTTGTGACTTGTGCTCTACTGGATTTTATTGAGAATTTGTTCCATCATGAGGGTCTTTTTGAGCTCTTCTAGAGGAGGGAGATGAAACTTATATGTCAAAACTTGTGCTACTTTTTGAAGTTGTGCACATATTTCTTGTGATCTAGTCGTTTCTTCGTCTACTCTTTTCCTAGCTTGTTGAAAGCAGACAAGCGAAGCATAAACAATAATTCTTTCTATTCTTGAGGGTCGAGGAATCTCGACCATAACATCTGGGTTCTTGGCGATCCATCTATCAACATCACATAGACCTTCCCAAATGGTGTTGAGTTGAGTGTTCTTGGCTTGCACTCAGCTATGTTCTTCTATTATGGTGGTTGTTGTATATTGAAAGATGTGTAAGTGAGCATACATGTCTGTGATGGCTTCCTCTATTTCTTTTTTGAATTTTTATGTGCATGCCTTGAACTCTTTCAGGTTGCCCTCATCTATCCTCACTTGCTGGAGTTGTTCCTGTAACTCCTTGATTCTAGCATCCCTCACTTGATTATGGAAGTATAAGTTCTTAAGGTTATGTTATGTCTCTGTGATGAAGGAAGTGTCAGTGGAGGCAATATAAGGTTATGTTATGTCTCTGTGATGAAGGAAGTGTCAGTGGAGGCAATAGAGATTGGATCATTGTTGACATTTTCCATTACTGGAGTTTTTGTAAAGACAGAAAATGGATTGTCACCTATGATAGGGACCTTTCTAACTTGTTGCAAGATGTGGCCCATAATTTTGTCATACCTGAACTTTTTCAAATTCATCACTTTTCTCAGTTTGATGGGGTATGGAGTCCCAATTCCATCCCACTTAATAGAGGCTAACTGCTAGGGAATTCTGGTGATGACACTAGAAGGTTGGTGTCCATTAGTGAGGCGTCATTGTTCAGAGCCTCTTCATATTTCTTTCATTGTTCCTCCTCTGCTACCTTGGTTTCAACTTCATTTGCTTCTCTATTCTCCATTTATGTTGTTGTTTTTTCTTCTGCTATAACTCTTTCATCTACTACTTTATGTTCAACTTCAACTTCTACTTCCTTCTCGGTAGCTTCCTTTGCTTCTGCTTCTTCCTTAGTTGTTGTTGCTGCAATTGTTGCATCAATGTTTTCCTTAGCTCTAGATTCATCGATTTTCCTCTTCTTTTCTTTCGCATCCTCCTTATTTTTCTGAACTTTTTCCTTCTTTCTCTTCTTCTTATCGATCATTATTTCTTCTTCTTCGGCTTCAGACCCAAAATGTGTGGATGTCATTGTAGTAGATTCATTTATTGTTGTCTGTTCTTCTTCCTTATTTTGTGCTTCTTCACGTGCCTTCTCTTCACCAACAAGTCTTCCCACAAGTTTTCCTTGATGCCTGAGAATCACTTCATCATAAGTATGTGCCCCACAGTGCACTTCTTATTCCTCCCAAACGACTGACGTATATTCCCATGGAAATTTGAGTTGGTTGCAATAATCTTTGACAACCTTCTTGGGATTATGCCTTATGAATCTCTCTTTTCCGAAGCGGTACGATAGTAACATATCCACTTCATCACGATCCTTATTGGTGGTTGCGAATGAGTATGAATAGATCCATAATGGGAGCAGATGTCAAATATCCTTCTTGTCCTGATAAAGATTTGTCCTGACTCTGTGGATCATTGTTTGATAGGAAACCTCTT
This sequence comes from Picea abies, assembly GCA_900067695.1. Taxonomy (NCBI): domain Eukaryota; kingdom Viridiplantae; phylum Streptophyta; class Pinopsida; order Pinales; family Pinaceae; genus Picea; species Picea abies. Next base: position 3,751 of record CBVK0101227807.1, read on the forward strand.
TGTTTGGGACAAATCTTGGAAGTATATGGGGAGTCTTGGTGGCCCCGTATATCCTGATGTAAGTCTCATTTTCCATCAAGTACCAATCCTCAATATTTCTGATTATTGTTAGTGCTTTATCCATCATGCATGGGGCTAGTGCACAAAAAATGAATTCATACAAGGGTGCGAAGAAGTGATCACATATTTTGTGATATTTTGATATTTTGACATATACTTGTTCTCTCAGAGAACCTTGCAGTAGATGTGTATGGTCAGTTTTGTTGGTTTCCATGACCAACCCATCTTAGGATGCTGGTGCGATATGCACATGATGTCCAATAGATACGATGACATGTGAAAATTTTGAAATGTCTCGGGCTCGGTATCCTTAACAACTGTGAAAGATTTTGTCAAACTTGTTAATAGGATCTCAAACCAATCGAATATTGACCCATCATCTGCACAGTAGTGGATTAATGGAATTAAGGATAGAGTGGATGTTGAATCATCTCACTCCCCATCTAGCCTGAAGAGCATTGCCACCATATATTGATAGGGCACTCTCAGTTCTGTGGTGGGATACTCACTAGAAAGCATGTGCTTGAAATATTTGTTTGGCTTGTACCAGATCTTAAATAGGTCTTTCTCTTTGATCTTGAAACCATTGAGGAGTTCCTCATCTAATTTTTGGGTTCCCTTTTCCAAGTGATAGTGCTTTGCTAGGTCAAATGCACGGAACGACGCCATGGGTTCTCCCCTATTTTTGAGTATATATATGTTTTCTAAGTCTATATGCTTGAGAATCATGCAATCACATCTGCACAAGGGAGAATTCTAGCATGAACTTCCACCTTATGTATTCCTTATCTTTGAATATTCTTGAAAATCTGGAGCTTGTCTTGGTCATCAACTTCTATCGGGAACATCTGTCTTTTGAACATATGGAAGACTTATCCCCATTTGAGTGAGTCTCCTCCTTTGTCTAGGAGTCCCATTGAGTCATCATACACTACACTTGGGGAGTCAGGATCTTCCTCTTACTTGCTTTCGCTGCCAGAAGCCTCTGTGGAAGGTGCCTTGCTTGTCACCGCGACAAGATGGTGGGAAGTTCTTTGGTATGCACCAGAGCACATGAAGGGAAGTGTGTCAGTTTCTCATTTTGGAGTTGAAATGAATTACGTCGGTCCCTTAAAGCTTCAAAGAAGTTTCGAGGAAATCCTCCTGTTCAACCGGTGGAATTCCTAGGAACTTCTCCGGTTGAGTTAGAGGAGTTAATATTATCCTTGCCTATTTTTTTAATTATTCCTTTCGACAGAATTCGGGGAAAGTCCTCTGATGTACCAAAGAACTTCAAGCGAACTCCTCTAATACATATGAGATGAGTTAAGAAGAACTCATGTAATAACCAAAAACTAATTCTCAAATATTTGACTAAGTGTAAAAACAAAGAATTGAACCAAACTAAGTTTGAAGCATTAAGAAACCCGATGAGAGGAATCAAAGGAATCAAAGACCAAAATTTGAGGGGACTCTTCAAGGCAAGAATCTCTTATATAGAAACAAGAAAGGAGGGGTCCCATTTTCTTGGAGAGAAGGATTTTACAAGCAGATGTACAATAAAAAGGGAAGGTGTTCATGTCTGGAACAAACAATAGAAACACACTAAGTGAAGCCATGAATCTCTGCAGAGAGGTATCTAAACATAAAAATTATGAGAAGGGAAGCACAGGTGGTGCATGACCCAAGAAAGAAAGAGTAGGTCCCATAGTGTTTCAATATTTTACGAGATAGGTTTGTACGATGCAAGGGAGAGGTCAAAACCATGCCTAGAATAGATTGATTACCATAATATATTTTCTCAACCGGAATTAGCTTTAGGAAGACATGAGAAGAACAACAGTGAAATGAGACATCATGAATGTTTAAAATACAAGTTGATTATGTGTTTCTCTGGTGTTGCTCCACTTCCAATGACCATCCATAGCCCTGATGGAGTCACCCCGGTGTCACAAGCCTTTCTTCGTTGTCAGGGAGCATCCATAGCCCCGACGTAGATACTTGCATGTCCCACATGATCTGGAATGCCTTTCTCCAAGCCTTTACCTTTTATAATTTGATTCTCTTATATTCAGAGAAAGGTGGATGGGGGGATTCCATTTTTCCTTTTAAGGAATGCGAGATGACACCTGTGAAAGTGAGATCTGTCAAATTTATTATAGATGAGAGAACTCCCTGAGTAACATGTCTTGAGTGCTACAAATTCCTCTCTAAAACAATTTCCCTTTAGTTCCAGAGCAAAAAAAAATATGTCCTTAGACATGACCCTTGGCTGTCTTTCTTTCTACATTTTAAGTGTACAATGCTTGTATGTTGATGAGCTATGTTTCGCTACTAAGTCTGACTTGAAGTAATGCACAACAATGCTACGTATATGAAGATGAAGTTTTGTCTAGCATCTAAAATACATATTTACAATCTTTTGACACTAATGTGTCACACTTCAAAAGTTATTCATATCTAGGGAACTAAAATTTAAGTGAATTTTCAAGGCAAGAAAATTAAAAGAGAAAAAAGAACAAAATAACTGGAATGAAGAAAAATAAAAAAATTGCAAAGCATAAAAAAAACAAGAAATAGGCAAAAGGCAAAGTAAAAGTGAGCAGAAAATCAAAACTAAAACTAACTCTTTATTTATGTACAAGGGGAAGCTACCTCAAGGGATAGTTGATGTAATGATTTAGGATTTGGCCATTGACAGGTAGGGGGTCTTCATCCCCTTCGAGATTTTGCAAGCGGTAGGTTCCTAGGCCAATCTTCTCTTTGATCATGAAAGGACCCAACCACAGTTGTTGAAACTTCAAATATTTTCCTTTAGCTTCATGTGCTTTGTCCCATTTGAGGACCATGTCGCCAATCTGAAATTCTTTCTCAACAATAGACTTTTTATCAAACCAACATTTAATAGTCTTTTGGTGAACTTCAAATTTGGTTCTAGATTTGGTGTGTTTATCTTCTAGATTCAACAAGGTGTTGATGTGTATTTGGATGACATGGCACTCTCTCCCATGCGATTGTTGTGTAAGATGAAGGGAAGGGAGATATATATTTGAAGGAAGGATAGATTCTTTCCCATATACAAGAAAGTAAGGAGAGGTCCCTATGGAAGCTTTGGGAGTGACACGGTCAACCCAGAGGGAATTGGGTAGCGTATTATGCCAATTTCTCTGTTAGTTGACTACAATTTGTTTAAGAATGTGGATCAGGTTCTTATTTGTAGATTCAGTTAGGCCATTGCCCCGAGGGTAATAGTTGGATGCATATTTTAGAGTGATCCCCTTAAATCTCTATTTTGTTTGTCATTGAGATTATCAGGACCGATTTCATGATGAAGATAGTATTTGAGATCATTGTAACACAAATTCACAATTGATGGGACATAAGCTAAGTGTTCCATAGAGGGTTGGCTCCTCTTTCCATCCATATTCTTCTTGATATTCAGAACCTGTGACTCCAATAGCTAGTTAACAATGGTTGTTGGTTTAAATTCAAGGTCATACTCATGTAAAGCAATCATCCAGTTTCCTCGTCTCTAACCAAGTTCCCTCTGCACGAAGAGATATCTGACTTCTAAGTGAGGGATGATCACCTTGGTATGGTTATTCAATACTTAAGGCCTAAACTATTTAATAACTTTGTAGATAGAAAAAACATACTTTTATATCGATGGATAATTCATCTCAACACCTTGTAGTACAATTCTCATGAATGAGATGGGGCACTCATTCCCTTACTGGTCTTTCTAAGTGAGCATTGTTGCAAGAGAATGGTCAGAGGAAAAAGTATACAGGAACAAGTCCTTGGTAAAGGCTGGACTTTGTAAAGTAGGTGCAGCTTCTATGGTAGCCTTGATATTATCAAAGGCCTCCTTTTCAACAGATGTTCACTTGAATTGCATTTATTTCTTTATCATCTATTGAAGAGGTTTAACAATTTCGAAAAACTCTGGAACAAATCTTCTTACAAAATTGATTTTTCCAAAACCAGACTGCATAGACCTTTTGTTTTGTGGCGGTGAGATTTGCATAATAGCTTTAGTTCATTCTAGGCCCACGAAAATCTCATCCTTTGAAATAATATGCCCCAACAATTTTCCTTTTGAAACAACAAAGATTCTCTTCTTGGGGTTAAAATAAATACCATATTTTATACTTCTTTTGAATATCTTCTTCAAATGTTTGGGGTGATCAACTCCTTGTTTTGAATAAACAATGATGTTGCCTAGATAGATCACCATGCTATGGCTGATAAGACCCTTGAAATCTATGTTCATTTCTCTTTGAAATGTAGCGCCAATGTTGATTACAGTGAAGGGAATTCTGCGATATGCATATGCTCCCCACTTCATCTTGAAGGTGGTGTTTAATTGGTCTGGTTCTGCTACAAGAAGACCTTATTGTAACCAGAAAACTCATCTAAAATAGAGAACATTTTAGAACTAGAGATGAATGTATAGGATTTGTTCCATAAGGGGAACTGGATAGTGTCATTCCCATAAGCTTGATTCAAATTTCATAAATCTATGCAAATTTTGATCTTCCCCAATTTCTTCATGACTGGCACAAGATTAGACACCCAGGTTGAGTGACGAAATTTAAATATGAATTAGGTGTCTAGTAGCTTATTCAATTCTTTTTGAATGAGTGTTCAAGCATTAGATCTATTTTCCTTAGCTTCTGTTGAAATGGTTTGACACCTTCTTTGATAGGAATCGTGTGTTGTATAATGTGGGTGTCATATGTCTTCAAATCTTCATATGTCCAGGAAAATACATTGCGATATTTTTTAAATATCTATGTGAATGTATTCTTATCTACCTTTGAATAGAAGGTGCCCAAATTGATATATTTGGGTCGTTCAGGGGTCTCTAGATTCACCAAAAAGTGCATCATAGTAGAGTTGTTGGTCTTTGGGCTCACAAGTCTTTTGAAATTAGTTTGTAAATCAAACAACTTTTCAAGTGACCAAACATTTTTCGGGATGCAATTATCTTTTATCTTACTTTATTCGTCCCAGTAGTCTCGAAGATCATGTTCATGTGCTTCATCATCTATCACTGAGTCCTAGAACATGTTGGAGCTGGTGAAGACATTTATAATGTGGGTATCATTATTAAATACCCTCCAGTTTGTGTCGTTATCTAGAATAGAAGGTGTGAAAATTATTTCAACAGAAAAACCATCATTAGGGGGCACGAACCTAGATGATGCATTCGCCAAAATGTTTGCATCAAATTTTTAACAATGAGGTATAGAAACAATATTAAATGCTTCAAATGAATAGAGAAAGTTCCATACTTCATGTTGATCAATTTTCAAGTGGGGAGATAGACAGTGAATGGTGTTTCTTATCTGTCATACAACTATCTCTGAATCACCAAATACTTGAAGGCATTTTACCTTAAGGTCAATGACTTTGTTCAGGCCTTGGACCAAGGCTTCGTATTCAGTGGTATTGTTGATGCATTTTAATTCTAAATGGTAGGATATGAGATTTTTGTGTTGTTCTGGATCAATAAGTATAAATCCTTCCCCGACCCCTTCTTGAGATCTGCAGCCATCAAAGAACATCATCCACAAGTTATTATGTACAGATGGGTTAGTCACGCAAAATCCTAGTTCTTCTAATTTAGTACAAGCATTATTATGAGTGCGTCGAAGGAGTTAATACTATATATCTAACTGGATTAGAGATGACTGCACTTCATAACAGCCATGATCATTCTCTAAAAAACAATTTCCAAAAATAGTATGAGTGAAGCTAATGGGATCATTTTTACATTCCAGTTTTGTTACTGTGTGCTTCATATGGGCCTCATTGTTCACCAATATCTGATTTGGCTTACCTTTGTATGGGAGCCATAAGTGGGACCAAACTATAGAGAAATAACCTTGAAGCTTAGCAGACCATACCCTGCTCAACAATAAACCATATCTTTATGGAATATCAACAGCAACAATGTCAATAACCTGATGAAACCTAGGGTCAGATGTGAGTCTAATCATAATGTCTTTAAGTTCACCTCTTACTTTAACATCTAACATATCTAATTATATGATTCTTGTGGTAGTCAATTCTCAGACAACATTTAGTCTTTGACAAACTAAGTATGGCATGATATTGGAGGAAGCACCAAAATCCACTAAATAGTTATGCACATTGAAATTACAAATTTCATATGTGAGTAGAAAGGGAGGAACCTGGGACTTCGAATGTGCGCCTATATTGGCTACATTTATGGCAAATTTAATTTGGACTTTGTGTTCTGCCTTTCTTTCAACAACTTTAGAAGTGTCATCAGCTACAGTAATGGTCTTCTTTTGGGATCCATCGAGATTAAAAGTATCAAGAAGAAGATCACCTTGTTGAGGGAAAGTGCATATATCATACATAGAGATGTTAGCTTTAGTTTTCTTCATATCGTCAATAACATTATAATCCAAAGTGTGGGTTTCAGGTTTACTCATTACTTTGCTTGGTTGTGAAATATTGGATTTTTTGTTGGTTGTTGGAGTGTTAGGTTTAGTTTTGGTTGCAAATGGGGTTGAAGTACTCAATTTGTTATTGTTGGCTGAAACGAGGATGTTAGATTTAACATTGACTGTTGTTGGTGTTGGGGTTTAGTGTTGGTTGTAGTTGGCATTGAATTACTTGGTTTTATGCTATTAGTTGAAACATGGATGTTATATTTAGTACCGGTTGTTGTTGGGGTTGGGGTTCTTGGTTTCTAAGTAGGAACTGCAGGAATTATTTTCCTGAGGGTGGTGTTGGTTTTCGGGGAGAGAGAAGTGTTGGAAAAAACACCCTTGTTGTGTAGGTTGTAGTCTCAAGGGGCATATTTTATGACCTGTTTATCTCCCACAAAAACTTCTTCAATATGTTCATCATCTGAGTCAATACACCAATCCCATAAAAACATTGCAGACTCTTGTGGGGTCTCCTTAGTTACCTCTTCATTTTTTGCTTCCTTGGGTTGTTCATCATTTATGTCTTGTTGATCTAGCAGTTGGTTGATGACCAAGGTCATAGAGTTAACCCACTGAGGACATGTTTTTTTAGAATGATTCTATTGGTGGTATGAAAAAAATTATCCATGTTGAAGTTATGCAAATTTAGAGTGAGTTGTGGGACTTCTAGTGGATTTGGTGAGTTTTCATTCCTTTTGAAGAATGGATGAAAAGGTCTAGGCCTTGAAGTCCCTTCTCCAACATTCTTCTTAAGGTATACTAAGTTTTTGGACAACTTCTTAACCAAATTAACCACGTTTTCCATATCTTTGGGTTATTTTTTAGAGGTTTTGTCAGTAACAAAGGCTTATTTATGGCCAATTTAGTTTCCTCATATGAGGGGTGACTGTTGTAAGTGAACAATTCCTTTTCAACAACTTTGGCTTCTTCAAAATATTGAGCTAAGGCAACCTTGTTGGCTCATTTAAAAAACATGCCTATAGTAGTAATCAAAGTTGAAGTATAGTATTCGACTACTAAGGTTTCCAAAGGAGCGGTTTTAGCTGAAAACTTATTGAGGACTGTAGCAAAACATTGATTAAAGTCCTTTATTTTTTCTTTCTTTTCCATCTTCAGGGATCCTAATTATTTTTATAAATCCCCGATATTTTTCTCTTCCCCAAATTTTCCAATGAAAGCTTTTTCAAAATCATCCTAATTGATTATAGAGCCAGGTGGGAGGTTAAAATACCATGTGGAATCTTTATTTTCAAAGGTGTAATGGAAGAGTCTGCAAACCACATCTTCATGACAAATGACAAGGAGATAGGTGGCTAGAAAGAAATTATTTATATGATCTTCTAGTGAGCTAGATTTTCCAGGTCGAATTTATGGAGAAGTATCTTCAGATGTTTGGGTAACTCATGCATAGGCTCTACTAAGTTTAGATCACCTTGGGACATTTGAGGTGGAATAATTGGTCTTCTATTTCAATTTTCACCCATGTCGTCGTCGGAATCTGATTCTAGGTTTTCACCATTAAAGTTATGTTCGAACCTGGGAGGAGTACAACCCATAGGTGTGGGAGGAATTTGACTCAAGAGTATGGGTGATTCTTGTAGAGAAGTTTCAATCATATGTTCTACAGAGTCTACAATAATGTTGTCCCAATTCTCAGGTCGTCTTATGCATGTAGCTCTCCTCCTGGGGAGTTCTGAGGTTGTTTGTAGTTGACTGAGTAATTTGGTGTATGTGCGGGTAATACGATGAGTTTCAGCAAACTCCTCGTTGGGTACAGGATACCAAGATTTTGGTTGATGTTCAGGGCTTCCAGTAACACTCTCAAAAGTGTGATTTTAATCTTCAAAGGTAACATCATGTTCATAAGGGATATGAGGGAAATGTTGTTGAACAAGAATATTTTCAGAGGACTGACCAACCATTTGTCATGAGTTTAAGTGAGCCATACAAAATCAGGCCCTCCTTCTAGTGATAATTCTGTTGATGGGGAGAGAATTCCCTTCAACGGCAAGGGGTACTCCCTTGTACATAGTCTTAATTAGATTATGCATCGTTTGGTTTAGGAGACTCATCCGGATTCTAGATCGGTTGTCATTACTAGTTATGGGGGGGATGCTTGGATGGTTTGTGAATGAATATGTAGATGAAGACTATATAAATGCATAAATGAAATATAATCTACCTTATCCTATCCTATCCTAGCTAGGAGCAAACTATATTAACCAAATGAGTAGCTAAAATGAAACTAAATCTATAAATAAATTCACTTAGGTAGTTGTTATGGAGAAGTAAAGTTAGAAAACATATGCACACGAATTCATAACCAAAAAGGTATAGATCATATTATCGCATACATTAAAAACTCATATTCTCATGACATAAACATACGAAATAATAGCAAAGTTGTAATAAAAATAATGATTTCTTAATAAAATACTATAGGAAACAACATATTCTTATAGCACATGTAACAATAGACAATCTGCTGAAAATAGTTTACAACAAACAACAATTTACACAAGTTCTTCTCTTTGTCAAAATTATCCCCGAGGGCTTCTCATATTAGTTAACATGGTATTTTCTTTGAAAATAATTTCTTGAGTGTATACAATGCTTGAAGAGCCCCCTCAAAATGGGCTTCTTCCTTTATTTATAGAAATCCTAAAAACTACTGGAAAGTCTTCTTGAATTCCTCAAGAATCAGTTACAAAAAACCTTTCAGCTTCCCTCATTGTTTATTTGACATGTGTAAGAATGTGGATGAAGATGAAAACTGTTGGAAAAATACAAAATAGAATACAACTAACAACAAATCTAAATTATTTTTTTTGTCTTATTCATGTACTCTTGTCCCTACTGTAAGTTGTCCAAATGTCGAACTAGTCATAGAGCGATATGACCCTACGGTAGGACAATTATTCAAGACCTACTTCATGCATGGTTGTGTTTTCATTTAGGGTTTTCATGTCTTTCTCTAAGGTATCCATGAACTCCTAGATCATGGTGTGGACTTTGGTGGGCTATATAAGGTGTTGCTCCATCAAATCCATTGTCACATTTGTAGCCGATTCGGTTATCTATCACATGTGACTTGTGCTCTGTTTTATTTTTCTCAAGAAGTTGTTCCATCATGAGGGTCTTTATGAGCTCTTCTAGAGGAGGGAGATGACATTTATGCGTTAAAACTCATGATTCTTTGTGAAGTTGTGCATAGATTGCTAGTGATCTAGTCGTTTCTTTGTTTTCTCTCTTCACAACTTGCTAACAACGGTCAAGCGAAGTGTAATCGATATTTATTTATATTCGCGAGGGTTAAGGAAGCTTGAAAAGATGATATGGGTTCTCGACGATCCATCTATGAGTATCACCTAGACCTTCCCAGATGGTGATGAGTTGGGTGTTCTTGGATTACACTCGGTTATGTTTTTCTATTATGGTGGTTGTCGTTTGTTGAAAGATGTTTAAGTGGGCGTACATGTTTGTGATGGCTTCCTCTAGTTTTGTCCTAACCTCATATATCTCGATGTAAATCCCATGTTCCATCAGGTACCAGTCCCCAATATTTTTTTATTATTGTTAGTTCTTTATATGTCATGCGTAGGGCTGGCACGTAGAAAATGAATTCATACAAGGGTGGGAAGAAGTGATCTCATATTTTGTGATATTAGGACCTGTAATTCTTCTCCTAGAGAACCTTGCAATAGATATGTATGGTCGGGTTTGTTATTTTCAATGACCAATCCATATTAGGATACTGGTACGACATAGACATGATATCCAATAGATACAATGACATGTGAAAATTTGGAAATGTCTCGATCTCGATATTCTTAACAGTTGTGATAGATTCTGTCAAACTTGTTGATAGGATCTCATCCCAATCAAATGTTGACCCTTCATCTTCGCAGTAGTGGATTAATGGCATACAAGATAGAATGAATTTGGAAGCATCTCGCTCCCTGTACAACCTACAAAGCATCACCACCATATATTGATAGGGAATTCTCAGTTTCATGGTGGGATACTCTCCAGATGGTCTGTGCTTGAAATATTTGTCTGGATTGTACCAAATATTCAAGGGTTCTTTCTTGAAATATTTGTCTGGATTGTACCAAATATTCAAGGGTTCTTTCACTTTGAGCTTGAAAACATTGAGGATTTCCTCATATAACTTTTGGGTTCCCTTTTCCAAGTGATGGTTCTTTGCTAGGTCAACTTCCTAGAACGACGTTATGGGTTCTCCCTTAGTGCTAAGTATATATCTATTTTCTAATTCTACTTGCTTGAGAATCCACACAATTGCATATACGCAAGGGAGCACTGAAACATGAGTTTCCACCCTGTCTATTCCTTATCTCCGAATATTCTTGAAAATCTGGAGCTTGTCTTGGTCATCAACTTCTATCGGG
>CBVK0101227816.1:0-21933 GCA_900067695.1 Picea abies
AGAACCAAAACTGTGCGTGGTAGATATTGGTGCGACAAAGAAGTGATACACAATGGTTTTAAAGTGTGCGAAGCATGATTTACCTTGTGTTGTTACAGCACATGGTAAATACAAGTGCACATATTGAATTTTTTGTGCGCGAAGTTGTTTGAAGGGTGAAGAACAACAGAAAACCAACGAATTTCTGCGACGTTTTATATCGTTTGAACATCACCTTTTTGCAGTGCATTTTTGAGGGCCTTAAGAGCATTTTTAGCAACTCAAAAACCACGAGAATGAAGTGTGCCAAGGAATAATATGTCTCTATAGCTCGAATAAAAGATCTTGGATAGATCTTTCTAATGGTGTAAATTGTTCGTCAAATGGAGCTTTTATGAGAAAGATACAACATAAATAGTGAAGGGTAAATTATAAGACCCAACTAGCTTCATGGAGCCATAACTTTCTGCTCCAGAATCAGATTGAGGCACAGGAGCAGTCAATGGAAATATATTGAACCATAGAAGACATTCCCAGAGCTGAATTAAATTTTTGGGCATGTTAAATATGGTTAAAAGAGAAAAGAACGTACATGTACCATTTCAAACCAAAAACACAAATTGGCCTAGAACTTCAACGGGCTGTAACTAGCAGCTCAGAGCACAGAAAGAGTTGAAATTTCGACAGAGTGTCCATATTATGTATATGAAGAAACCCAATTGATATATTAAGAAAAATCCAATGGATTAGGCGCAAAAATTCTTAATTATAGCGCAAAGTTGCGCCAAGTTGAAAAATGAATAGAAAAATTAATTGGAAAATTTCAAAAGACCACAACTTTCTGCTCAAGACTCAGAATTGAGCATGTGAGTAGGTGTTGGAAAGGTCTTGGACAATGGAATATAATTATCCACCCATAAATTTGATCAAGGCATTCAAATTTTCAAGAAATCGGAAGAAAGAATTCTGATATATATTAGTGAACCAGAATAGTTAAAAGTTTCATGAAATTGTTAAAATAGTTAGCCTGACAAGGTTTTGTGGGCTGCACATTTTGTAGAGATAACAACAACTAGATCAAGATCATATTAGAGTCCAGAGTAATGGAAGAGTCACAAGGGAATTACAGCCAGGAAGATGAATTCAGAGGGATGGATGTCCATTTGAGCATCGAAGGAACAAACTCCAATGGACATGGAGAAGAAAGGAATGAAAACATGAATATGGCAGAGACCATTAAAAATTTTTAGAAGGATGTTCAAAGCCATAAGGATGATAATGAAAGGGTTATGAGAGACAAGGAACAATAGGATGACTTCAACATAAATTTATTACAGAGCTTGAACATAATAGAAAAGAAATTGGATAAGGAGAGTGGCTCGAGCAAATCGGGAAGTCGCAAGTCTCATGATGAGAAAAGAAAATCAAGAAGTGTTAGAAGACATCACCATCACTCCCCAAGGAATTCCAATAAGAGGGAACACAACAGCTCAATTCCATCCCTTGTCAGGAAGCATAAGATTTATGGGGGTGGATGAACTATGAGGAGAAATGAACAAAATCAAACCTCCTACTTTTGATGGTGAGCACAAGAAGGATGAAGATGCAGAGACATGGTTGTTGGGCATGAGCAAGTATTTTCAATTGCATAATTATTCTTCTCATGCAGAGGGTAGAATTTCCATTTATCAACTCAAGGGAAAGGCATCCATGTGGTGGGATCATCTTGTGTAGGTGCAACACATTCAAGAGAAAAGTGTTACTTGGAGGGAATTCGAGAGGTATTTTGAGAAGAAATACTTGATTAAGAGATACTATGACAAGAAAATGAAAGAGTTATTTGAACTCAAGCTTGGGAGTATGACCATTGATGAATATGAGAGAAGGTTTTTAGAACTGTTGAAGTATGTCTCTTTCATCAAGGATGAGACAATGAAGATTCAAAGGTATTTGAGTGGATTGCCATCATTTATCAGTGACAAAATATAGTATGATGATCCCAAGACATTAGAGGAGACCATAAGGCGAGCTAAATGCCTATATGATCAACAAAAATCAAGGCCAACTTTCCAAAAAGCTTGGGAAGACAAAAATAAATTCAAGGTGGATCAGAGGAAGAAGGGATATAAGCCACCATTCTTCAAAAACAATCCTCAGGGACAAAAAACTCCTAAAGACCCCAAAACGATTGACACGGGGATTCAAGGGCCAAGGCAACCACCTATTCAATGTTGGGTTGTAAAGGGGATCACATGTTTAGAGATTGTCCTCATAGAGGTGAAAAAGGGAGGACTATTCATAATGTACAACAAGATGAAACAGTGGAGGACATGGGCAGAAAGGTACCCAGGATCTATGTAGCCCTAGACAACAAGCAAGCAAAGTATCTGTCACATATGATTGAAGTGGAAGGTATGATCAACAACCAAACCATTGCTATTTTAATTGATTTAGGAGCTAGTCATATTTGTATAGATCCTAAGATGGTGGAAAGTTTGCATTTTCCAAGAAGAAAGCATGGGAAATATTGGTTGGTGTAGCTGGCTACAGGAACCAAAAGAAAAGTTAATGATATGGTTAAGTCATGTCTTATGGACATGAATGGAATGAACACCTGGGTATATTTGAACATCTTTCCTGTAGGTTCCTATGATTGTCTAATTGGGATGGATTGGTTGGACCAACATCATGATTTCCTAGACTGTCATAACAAAGCATTTACTTGCTTGGATGAGGAAGGGAAACTAAAGAAAGTGCAGGGAATTCCCAGGGCAGTAACCATCAGAGAGATTTCAGCATTGCAGTTGAAGAAATGTTACAGAAAAGGGTGTCAAATATTTGCAGCTCATATGGAGGAGACACCTAAAGATAAGGTTCCAAATTTGGAAGATTATGTAGTCCTGGAAGATTTTGAAGATGTGTTCAAGGAGGTACCAAGACTACCCAAAAGGAGGGACATTGATTTCTCTATAAATCTAATGCTTGGAGCAGCTCCAGTGTCAAAGACTCCTTACAGAATGAGTACACCAGAGCTGAAGGAGTTGCAAATGCAACTTGAAGAGCTTTTGAAGAAGGGGTATATACGCCCAAGTGTGTCACCTTGGGGTGCCCCAGTCTTGTGTGTGAAGAAGAAAGATGGAACATTAAAATTGTGCATTGATTTCAGACAGTTGAATAAAGTGACTGTGAAGAACAAGTATCCTCTACCAAGGATTGATGATCTCTTTGATCAATTGAAGGATTCAAAGATCTTTTAAAAGATAGATCGCAAGTCAGGATACCATCAGGTAAGGATTAAAGAAGAAGATATCAGTGAGACCACCTTAAGGACAAGGTATGGTCATTATGAGTTCACAGTGGTGCCATTTGGGTTGTCAAATGCACCAGCTGTCTTCATGTGCTTAATGAATGGTGTTTTCCGAGAATATTTAGACAAGTTTTTCATTGTCTTTTTGGATGACATTCTTGTATATTCTAAGTTGGAAGAAGAGCATGAGCATCATTTAAGGATCATGTTGCAAGTATTAAGGGAGCATCAGTTGTATGCCAAATTGAACAAGTGCTCATTTTATCAGAAGCAAATTCACTATTTGGGACATATAATTTCAAAGGATGGGATAGCAGTGGATCCTGAGAAGATAGAAGCCATTAGAGAATGGGTAGTTCCAAAGAATGTGACAGAGGTCAGATCATTCATGGGTCTTGCAGGCTACTGCAAAAGATTTATTGAAGGATTCTCAAAGATAGCACACCCAATCACTTCCTTGCAAATAAAAGGTGTGAAGTTTCATTGGACATTGGATTGTAAGAAGAGTTTCCAACACTTAAAACAATGATTAACAAGTGCTCCAATACTAAGGATTGCAGACCCAAATGAAGACTTCATTGTATGCACAGATGCATGTAAAGAAGGAATTGGTGGAGTCCTCGGTCAAAATGGGTTTGTCATATGTTATGAATCAAGGAAGTTGAAGGAGCATTGAGGAGCATGAAAGAAACTATGCCACTCATGATTTGGATTTGGAAAACATAGTGCATGCCTTGAGGAAATGGAGACACTACCTCATGGGGAAAAGGTTTGAGATGAGGACAGACCACAATGGTCTGAAATATTTGTTTGATCAGCCAACTCTAAATGCTAGGCAAAGTAGATGGTTATAATTTCTAAGTGAATATGACTTTGATATAAAGCATATCAAGGGGAAAGAGAACAAAGTGGTTGATGCACTCAGCAGAAGAGTGCATGAAATGCATGCTACAACCATTAGCATGTATCAATCAGATTTGAAACAAAAAATTATAGAGGCTGCCAAATCAAATTTACAATACAAGGATTTAGTGGTAAAACTACAACAAGGTAATTTGCAGCAGAAAATTGAAGAATACAAGCTATATAAGGATGAAATTCTCATGTACAGGGGAAAAATTTATGTACCAAATTCCCAGGACTTGAAAAATCTGATATTGAGAGAAATGCATAATGTGCCTTATGTTGGGCACCCACGATATCAGAAAACTATTGCAGCTGTCAAGAGCCAATATTATTGGCCAGGCATGAAGAAAGAGGTTGTTGATTTTATTGCCAGATGTTTGGAGTGTCAAAAAGTAAAGGCTGAGCATAGACACTCAACTGGTTTGTTACAACCATTACCCATTCCTAAGTGGAAATAGGAAGTTTTAACCTTGGATTTCATTACCAAACTGCCCAGAACAAACAAGAAACATGATTATATCATGGTAGTGGTGGATAAGCTTACTAAAATTGCCCATTTTATTCCAGTTAAGCTCACTCACAAGGTAGCGAACATTGTTGATGTTTATATGAGGGAAATTGCTAGATTACATGGCATACCCAAGACAATTGTGTCTGATAGAGATCCAAAATTTACCTCAAAATTTTGGAAGGGATTATTTAATGGATTTAGAACAAATTTAAAGTTTAGTACAGCTTATCATCCAGAAACAGATGGAAAAACAGAGAGGGTGAATTAGGTGATTGAGGATATGTTGAGGATGTATGTGATGGATAAACCATCAAAATGGTAAGACTACCTACACTTGGTAGAGTTTTCTTATAACAATGGGTACCAAGCATCTCTAAAGATGAGCCCATTTGAGGCACTTTATGGAAAAAAGTGCAACACACCGGTAAGTTGGGATAACCCAGCAGATAGAGCAGTGGTTGGGTGATCCGGAAAGATCTTTTAATGACTGTGGTTGAGTTTTTAATTGCATGTGTTAATTAACCATTTGAGAAGATTAATGAAAGAATGAGAAAATAAGAGGAATTATGACAGCCATATACATATATGCAGATCTGAAATGAAGTAATACACAACAAACCATAACAAGAGAAGTGATAACGGAGTTCAACACAAAATTGCCTACGTCTCTGAGCCTTTGTCTCAGTGGGGGAGGCTTCTTTATTTCTGTTCAAAGCTCAAAAGTACATCGCAGCAGTGCCATTAGGCTACAAGATTGATCTTTTCATGTTCTTCCAGATCTCTAGAACCCAACAAAAGAAACAACACACAAAATGGATGACCGGAGCTCCCAGAAATGGCCCGCAAGTGTCTGCTCCTCAACAACTTCCCTGCATAAAAATGGCTTTAGCTTGGCTTCCCTTCAACATAACTCTACTATGACTGTCCTCCATGGTCTCAAATAGGCCTAGTTTTTATAGATCTGAAGTTGGTTATCCATCCCCAACTTCCTCCCGAAATCTAGGCTCAAACAGGGCTCAAAATCTCCCAATAATGGCTAAAATCCATTAATTACAGGCATAATATAATAAAAAATCAACTATATAGTTTTAAAAAACCAAATAAGTTTAATTTGGGTGTATCCCCCAAAAGTGTGGGCCCCTGGTCATATGGGGGGGCGACTATGTGGCCAGGCGCTCCACCTGTGCGCTAGCTCCTAGTTTTTGGGGCTCTGCATAGATCCTCGGCCTAATAAAATGCGCCCTAAGGCATAGGCCCTCCCCGATTCGCGTTGGTGGTTACATGGAGGAGTCAAATTCCAAGGGCTAGGCCCTATCCAAATCTGCGCACATAGTGGAGCGCCCCCAACATTGGTCATGGTTGCATGAGTGGTAAGTCCATGGGTTGGGGCTAGGCCCCCAGCCCTTCCTCCATCCGAATTAACATTTTAAAACAATTTAAATATAAATTTACACATATGTATATCAAGTACCATCGGTGGATGAGGTGGCTAGCCCAGTCCTGCCAATCCGTAGCCCTGTTGGAGGTTGGGGTTTCGAATCCCATGAGCTCCATAACACAATTTTGCTAAACACCGAAGAGCCAACTAGAGCATGCCACGTGGCAGCCCATGACTGGGCCACGTGGCACCTCTACAACCAATCAGACACTGCCACTTGTCAAACACTAGTTTGTCCACTTGTCTGCCACGTACCTACCCTGTCAGCATGCCACTGTACCTACCACGTCAGCCTGCTGATGTCATTATGTGCCACGTGTCACCCTTACAGTGGTGACATGTGTCACCCTCGGACTGGTCCAACTCACCTGTTGTACGCCCTGTCATCTGCCACATGTCATCTCCAAATACTGCCACATCAGCTATATGAGTGTACGGCTTGTACAGTCAGCCTGCCACATGGACTGTATGGACTGTACAGTCACCCCCCTTTTTTTACCTGTTTGGGTTTTCGATCATAATGTGATATCTTTCGCATACAGAGCTCGTTTGATAAAGTAAATATATGGCCAAAATCAAGAAGATGAGATGGACACAATGGAATTGGTTTTGTCTGATTCTGAGCACTTTCAATTTTGAGCCTTTTTTAGCCCTGTAAGGCTCCTGGATCCGATTCTGGATCATTAGGCCAGATTTTCTCAGGGAAATGGAAGAGCGAATGTTGAAAATAAAACAAAATTTAAAGGCTTCTCAAGACAGGCAGAAAAGCTACGCTGATAAGGGCAGAACTCATAGGGAATTTAAAGTGGGTGATGATGTATTCTTGAAAGTGAAAGCCAACAAAAGTTCCCTGAAGTTGGGAAATTGTTCAAAGTTGTCAACTTGCTATTATGGGTCGTTTGAAGTCCTAGAGAGGATTGGTCCAATAGCTTATATGATTGCATTTCCTGCATCTATGTATGTTCATAATGTATTCCATGTATCATTGCTAAAGAAACGTATACCTGATACTAATTATGTTATTGATTGGAATGTGATTCAGGTGGAGCAAGAATGCACTTTTCAAGTTCATCCGGTGCACATTCTGGACCAGAAAAACAAACAGCTCTGGAATCGAGCCATATGGATTGTAAAGGTCCAATGGACCTGATACGGTCCTGAGGACGCTACTTGGGAGCATGAGGATGCAATGCAAGTAGAATACCCACATCTTTTTGAGGATTTTTGAAATTTAGTTATACATGGGTACATGATGCACTGAGGACAGTGCATAAATAAGGGGAGGGGATTGTAATACCCCTAAGGTCGAACCCAATTGTTAATTTAAATACAAATGTACTTAAGCTAGTGAGCTATTTTGATATCATTTCTATATGCACATTTCATGGCATAGGGTGTTCATGTACTTCACAATAAAATGAGGAAGTGTTCACATTCTAGGACACCGCGTGCATCATCTTATGTGCACGTGATGTTGAGGCCAGGGAGCCTTTGTGTATATGATATGTTTTATAGGCTGGTGAGCCATTTATTATAAGCTAGGATGCTTATGTTTTGATTAGGCCGGAGAGCCTAGATGTTAAAGGCCAGTGCGCCTGTTTTTGTACATGTCTCATATTTAATATAAAATACATCATTGCACACAGACCGACCATGATAAAAGAGATGGGGGACTAAGCTCCACTAGTTAGGGAAAGGGAGGGGCTAATTTAAGGAAAGGGGATAAGCTAGGGAGCTTGAACCAAAAAGGAATATTATATTAATATGTCTTAAATCATAAAGTATATATAATTATTTTATCCTGAGTTCTAAAGCTGGGGACAAGTGGGCCAAAGTATCTCCCAACATGACAAGTGTCAATTTGGGGACATGCATACATATTGTTGGGACTTAGTTCATTTTCACACCCCCCCATCATTCTTACCATCATATTTTCCATCATTCCTTCCATCATTCAGCCATGATTCCATGACCCATTTCACTCACGCAGTCAGTTATCCTCAAACATTCATTTCACTATATCTGAACCTGTATCCATAGCCATTTTGTGTTGGTGTAGCTGGTTAGCTAGGGATCGGGACTGCAGAAGCAGGTTGTCAGACTCGTGGGATATTGAAGAGGTGGGTTGTCAGGCATGTGAGCAATTCTTTGGATGAGAGAATCATTGGGAATTGATTTCTTGAAGGTGCTAAATTGCAACTACAGGGCTCTAAGACTTCCTGTTCGGCCTGTTGCTAAAGCCCGGAAAGGAAGTGGGGTAGCCGAAGGACTGTTGAGCATAGAAGGTGAACACTTCTTGGGGTGGGATAGGCATGTGGGTAATGAGGGACTGTAGGATGTTAGTTGAGTGGGCACTGTGACGAAGTCTTTCCTGTTGTCTATGAGCCTATAGCCTAGTTAGGAATCCCTTTATCCAGGAGGAGTTTAGTCCCAGCTCGGGGGTGACTCACTGTTGAGAGTGATGAATAGTGTGGTCTAAGGCTAGGAGGTTCGTGGAAGGTCTGCACGCAGTTGGTGATATTCTTAAAAAGATAAGTGTTAAATGTGTGATAAAATTACATGTTGCATTGTTATCTACGTGTTTATTTTATGGGTTTATCATATGAGTGGTTATAACTGTCTGTAGGTGTTTGGGTATTTCCTGTATATGCTGCATGTCTATGTCTACTGTTATTTCAATGTGAATTTGTGCATTTACGTAATGTATTTGTCTGTTACGTTTTATATATAAAGCTTCTGCAAGAGTGTTGTGTGTGTATGTTTTAAATGCATGCAGTTAGAAAAATATTATGTGGCATAGCTCAGAATAGAAGCTGGGTATGTTACAATATGTTCCGCAGAGATAACGTAAGTGTTCTCTGGCGTAGCATGGCCCGACCATGGGTGGACGGGGACATTACAACTACTGACAGGTCGCGTACTTGTTGACAGATTGGTATCTATTGAGGATTGATGCCTCTTCTCAGTTGGTGTTGAGTTGTGTAAGTTGAGTCTTACATTATAGAGTTGTTGCTCTTGTGGAGTTGTAACTCTATTCAGTTGTTGTTGATAACCCAAGGATTGTAGTCCGTAATAAAAGAAAATTATACATCCATCTTGTGTTCATTTTGTTCCTTGTGATGATGACTTATTGATGATATATGTTGTTGATGCGTGTTCATATTTA
Source organism: Picea abies (assembly GCA_900067695.1). Lineage (NCBI taxonomy): Eukaryota > Viridiplantae > Streptophyta > Pinopsida > Pinales > Pinaceae > Picea > Picea abies. The sequence continues at coordinate 9,308 of CBVK0101227816.1, forward strand.
ACTGGTTATAAATGACAACAATAAGTAATGAGTAAATGGTGATTGCTAACCTAGGAGTTTTGTCAAGGGGAAAATTTTTTGTTAAAAGATCCCCACACTCATTCACCCCCCCTCTAAGTGTGGTCGGTCTGTCCAACACATTCTCCAAGAGGTCTGCACTAGATCCAAGAAGCCAAATAGAGTAGAGTGAAACTCTTAAGAGATCTCACTCACAAGTGTGAGGAGTGAAGTGATGATGAAAATGAGTTGGCACACTAACCTTAGTTATAAGGTAACCCTAGCACTCAATTACCCACAAAATTTCAACAATTAATCTTATAAGTGGGGTTGACCCCTTAATTTAGGCTTTGCAAATAATATAATAATGGTCACACGTGTGGTGATTTCATGCCTCCAATGGGATAGAAGGTCCTCTTCAAGGACATGTGTCATCGTTTAAGGTGTAAGAATGATATGCCATATCTCAAATCATCATGTGGTGTCTAAGTGATAGAAAACCCCATCATCTCCATCAAACCCTAGCATGGTGTCAGCATACAAATTCCCATCATCCAAGGTGTAAAGGATGGCACCCAAGGATGAGAAGGGTGTATGCCATCTTTGTGTGTCATCCAATCATCTTCTAGTGCAACGTTCTCCATCCAATGTATGATAGTCTCTGGGGTGTAGAGCCCAAGGTGTGGGATTCTCACCCATATTTTTGCCACCGTGACCATATCTAGCATAAACAAGCCCATATGTATGTCATCCAAGGTCCATCAGATGTGAGAGATGGTATCTGAGTGTGTCAAGACATTGGGTGAATCAATGCTATGATCATGTGTTCCATATCCTACAACAAAAGCACAACATCCTGGGTGAAATTATAGGGAGTCCTTCAAAGTACCATGTCAGGGGAATCCAAATCAAAACAAAGTATAGAATAAAGTAAATCCATTGTTCATAAGATATACTAGTCCTCAAATCATACAAAGTAAGTTGTTACTTAATATATAATCCGCATAAACAATTCACATTAAGTATCCCCTTCAAACATCACATTAGCTCAAGACTTTATGTAAGTTGGCAAGTTTGAATATGGGAGGACCTTCATCAAACCCTATTAGGTGTGCAGACCAAAACAGTGAAAGAAAATATTGAAGTAGAGGGATATGTCCCAGGGGGAATAGTGAAAGAAAATAACCCATCAAGAGTAAGTGTGAAAGTGGTATATGTTGGGCTTAGTTCATGGCTTATGGTGTCACTGAATCCATTTCTATGAGTGCCTTTATGGAGGGTGCTCTTTCTCTTGAGTTACCACTTTCTAAGTGCTATGTTTTTCCAAACCCCTTAACCTTCCTTTTTATTATCCACTTTCAAGCTATAACATCACTGCTTTGGGATTGGGGTGAATGTGTAAAGGGTAGAGATCAAGTATGGACTTGTGTTTAAGAGCCCTTTGCTATTATTTCTTTCTTTCTTTAGCAATATTCTTTTTTTATTCTTCTTTTGTTAGTAGCTACAATCAACCTTTGGGCCTTTATCCCCTCTTCTCATGAGAGAATGTACCATGACCCATTATCAAAGTTTAGTACATTATGACAGGCTCCAGGATGGTAAGTGTTAAGTATGGTGGGGAAGAGGAATTTTACCCTTTTGAGGGCCCCCTAGTAGTACCTCTTTTCCTTGGGGGTGACAACATGGGACTAGGGCATAGATGTTGGCCACCAAGATGAAACAAAGAAACAAGCATAAATTCATGAGATTATGATTCATTATCTGACTTCAACCAATGATCCTCATTCACATTCCTAGTGTATTAAGCACAACACCTTGTATGAAAAAAGGATTAACATACCTCATGGTGACATTGGCTTACCATCTCACATACACTTGTGTTGACTGGATGTGATGATATTGACTGATCCAAAGTAGAAGAGGCAACCTAAGGGGGGATACTAAGCTTATATGGTGGACATGTTGATCATCATCATCAATGAGATCATTGTCTTCATTGTGGACCATGAGAGATGATCTCTTCTACTTATCCCTAGGTCGGGGGGGCTAACATATAGCTCCAACATGGGGACATGTTCCCACCATAGAGCGCATGAGAACATCAACATATATGGTTTTACAAGACCTGTAATCATGTAACCACTTCTAACAACACTAGAACTTCAGTAGCAAAGGTGGTGGATGTGATCCACTTGGGTTAGTATACCAAAATCATGCTAGAGAGAATTTTTTTGGGCATTTTCAAAAATCAAACTAAACATGAATGCATAGTAAAGCAATGAAAATAATGCAATATGAATTCAATACTATACTATCATGAATGCATGATGCAACGCAAGGATGAAAATGACCTACCTACCCTAAGTGGAGACAAGGAAATCTAGGTAAATTCATATAACCAAGAAACCCATTCCAACATTTTATCAAAATGTCTACCCCTGTTATTTATTATGAACCATGTAAAAGATAAATCAAGCACAAAATGATCATGAGTTGAAAAAAACAATACACCACACTCAATCATAGGATTCATCTCATGGAAGTTGGAGGGAGGGACAAAGCCATGGAAGGAGACATCTCCACAAGCTTGGTCTATCCATCTCTAAATAGGGATATGAAAAAACAAAAGCTCACAAGGTTGATTCAAAGGCTCCAAATAATGGTGATCTTGGCTTGCATCGCTTTTTGAGGCATGTGAAGGCAAAAACAAGAATCTAGAGGATTGGTTATAATTACTCAAGGGGAGGATGAAAAAAAGGGATGTCAATGTTTTCCTTAACTCCTTTAACCTTCCCTCAAATTCCAAGAAAAAAGTTATACATGGACAACTTCGGATCAGGAACATGTTTCCCCACTATATCCTCAATGATGTAGTAAGGTGAAAAAAATAAGGTTGGAAACCTTCATCATGAAATTCTTGTCCTGGGAAAATCATGGCCTCGTCCTCATTAGAGCATATAGGTGATTGAAGATATTCTTTGTAGAGTAAATCTGAGTGCTCAAAAGGACATATATCAAACTCTTCAGGAAAGGTTTGGGAATCATCATGAGGATGGTCCAATGGTTCACTCATGGGTGGTTGGAATGAATCTATGATCATGTCATCTTCATGTTGCCAAACCTATAAATCTTTAGCAATCACATATGGTTTTTATAAAGGAAATAATTCTATATTCTTTATTTGAAAACAACTTTCAATGTCATAAATGGGATCTCCATCAAAAATAAAAAACTAATGTCCAATTTATGTCTCCCAATATATATAAAATCATCAATATTTTCAATTGCATCCTCACTTTTATCATCAAAATGAGGGACTAATACATCCAAGGGTTCCTCCAATAATCCATCACTTTCAAAGTCACAAGAGGATGCATCATAGGAATCAAATACTTGTAAAGGAGTGCAACTTACTACTTCATTGTCTTCATGTGCAGGAATGATGGATGTTTGGATGGCTTCATCTTCATGAAATGGAGGAGAGGATACCAATGTATCATCTTCATGTGTATGAACGTCCCTAATATAATCTTCTTCTTGAGCATGGTGTGCTTCCCTAAGGTCTTCTACAAGAAGGTCAAGGAAGAAGACTTCCCTTTTAAAAAAAGATGTGAGCTCTTGAAGGATGTTTTCATATGTCTGAAACAGTGGGATACAATGCTCAAGAAATTTTCCAATGAGGTCTACAAAGGAAGATATTCTCTTTGGTTTGCAACAAACCTTGATCTAGTTTTGTAATCTTAATGACAAGGAATGTATAAATAATTTTATTTGTACATCCTCGTGTTTTGATTCTACTCCTTGTAAGTACTTCAAGAACTCTACAACATGAGAAATGCTTGAAGACAGATCATCATCAAACTTTTGACAATTTCTTGTCCAATTTATCTTAAACCTATTTAGGTATCTAGGAATCCTTTCAAAGTCAATAAAAGGTACACTTCATGATAATCCCAGGGTGCCATGATTCCATCACTTGTTAATGTACAAATTTCTTAGGATAGGATGACACCTCAAAATATATCAATGGAGTCGTCAGATGATCTCCCTATGGGAGGATCATCAAGAGGTAAAGGAAGGGATTCTTCCTTCAGTGGAGTCACTAGGTAAGCTTGTAAGTTTAGGTTTTGGGATAGGCTTACCAAAATTATGTCATAGGAAGAATGACTCAATTCTCCTTGGTAATGATGCCAAAATGTTATCATATGATTCATACTTGTGCAAAGCCTCCACAAGATACCTATCCATGTAACAATTGGAAGCTTCTACAATTGTCACATGAGTAGATACTTCCCTTGCTTTAGTGATGGAAGAAGGTCCAACATAAGGCAGGCTTGTACCTAGTGACCTCAAGGGATCAAGTAGAAAGATTAGTTGAGCCTACAACCCCCTATCTTGGTCACATAGTTGCTAGGTCTAGTTCTGGGAGAGGTAAGGAAGATAATGAGGTAATTGGTTCACTTGTATGGGACAATAAACAATCCAAAGCATAATATATACAATTACCAAGTTATATATCTCATTAATGACCGATTAGACACTTGATAATGAAATAAGCCAATTTTTGTTGCAAATTATAGCAGTAAGACAATGTATAATAACAACTGATCTTTTCTAACAACAATATGAAAAAGTACCCATAAATATAACAATTGAGCATAAGAATTAAGCCTTCAACATGTGCAACAACATCCAATTGCTATACTATAATTATGAGTATCTTTAGCCACTATTTCAAGTAAGTGTGTAGTAATTAGATCAAACCCTAGTGGTTGTAGAAAACATTTATAACAACAACAATAAATGTCATTTGTTTTCCAAAGTTGAGTTAGTAAAGTTAGTCAAATCAGTTAAGGAGAGAGGATACTAATTCTAAGAATGTTTTCACCACAAAGAGAAATATAGACTAGTTTCATTGACTTTCTAGGGCTTGTGGAGTTAAACATGCAACACTTGAAGAATGAATTAGACACTCAAGAAGAATGGAGTTTTATCCCTAAGGTGAAAACTCTATTGGGCCTTAGGACTAAAACTTGCAAGAAAATGATTTCTAGGGTGCAAACCCTCTTGGGCCCTAGATGTCATTTTCCCTCTTCTAGATTATCTAGTTCAAGGATCAACATGGACTAGGATAAAAACCCTAAGGTGAAAACTCGCTTGGGCCTTGAATTTTTTAACCCTAGCAAGAGACTACGTCTCTTCATTCATTTAACCAAAACTTAGATAAAACAAAGTGTAAAAGGAGAGAAATCCTTATGTATCCTTCCTAGGGTTTACTGGAACAAAGTAACATGCAACACGATAGAAATTATCACATTATACCATGAGAAAACACATCAACTTAAAGAAAATTACTTACTTATTCAAGTCACTATTCCAAGAAAAACCCTAGTTGCAACAATATATCATCCAAGAAATTGAAAAGCATCCACAAAAATCCTTCTCCAAGAGGTTCCCACTAGATCCAAGAAGCAAAATAGAGTAGAGAGAAACTTTTAAGATCTCTCTCACAAGTGCGAGGAGTGAAGTGATGATGAAAATGAGTTGGAGTGCTAAGCTTGTTTATAAGGTAACCCTAGCACTCAATTATCCACAAAATTTCAACAATTCATCTTACAAGTGGGGTCGACCCCTCAAATTAGCCTCTACAAATTCTAAATCATGAAAATAATACAATAATGGTCACACATGTGGTGACATCATGCCTCCAATGGGCCAGGAGGGCCTCTCCAAGGACATGTGTCATTTTCTGAGGTGCAATCATGATGGAATAATGCTATGTTGAATCTCAACTCATCACATGGTGTCCAAGTGGTAGCAAACCCCATCATCTCCATCAAACCCTAGCATTGTGTCATCATTTAAATACCTAACATCCAAGGTGTAAAGAATGGAATCCAAGGAGGATAAGGGTGTATGGCATCTATGTGTGTCATCCAATCATCTCCCTTTGCAACATCCTACATCCAATGCATGATAGTCTCTGGGGTGTAGAGCCCAGAGTGTGGGCTTCTCGCCCATCTATGTGCCACCATGACCATATCTAGCATAAGAAATCCCATATGTCCATCATCCAAGGTCTAGAAGATGTGAAAGCCATTTTTTAGTGTGTCAAACCACTGGGTCACTCAATGCTTTGCATCACACATTCCATATCCTGCAATAAAGGAACAACGTCCTAGATGAAAGCCTGGGGAATCCTTCAAAGTACCATGTTAGGGGCATCCAAATCAAAAAAATTTATGGAATTAAGTAAATACAATGTTCATAAGATATACCAGTCCTCATATCATACAAAGTAAGTCGTTACTTAACATATATAAGAGACATAAATAGTTCACATTAAGTATCCCCTTTAAACTTCACATTATATCAAGGCTTTATGTAAGTTTTAAGTTTGAATATGGGAGGAACTTCATCAAACCCTATTAGGTGTGTCGACCAAAACAATGAAATAAAATACTCAAGTAGAGGGATATTTTCCCAAGGGAAACAGTGAAAGAAAAGAACACTTCAAGAGTAAGTGTGAAAGTGGTACATGTTGGGATTAATTTAGGGATTAATGTGTGGTGTCATTGAAACCATTTCTATGAGCTCCTTTGTGGAGGGTGTGATTTCTCTTGAGTTTCCACTTTCTAAGTGCTACATTTTTCCAAACCCCTTAATCTATATTTTTATTGTCCTCTTATCATATTTTCAAGTCCCCTTTATAAGGTTTCAAGCTATAGCATCACTGCTTTGGGACTGGGGTATACATGGAAAGGGTAGAGCTCAAGTATGGATTGGATTTTGAGAGCCCTTTGATATTATTTCATTCTTTCTTTAGAATTAATCTTTCTTTGTTCTTCTTTTGTTAGCAACTACAATCAACCTCTAGGCCTTTAGCCCCTCTTTTCATGAGAGAATGGACCATAACCTATTACCTAAGTTTAGTACATTGTGATAGGCTCCATGATGGTAAGTGTTAATTATGGAAGGGAAGCGGAACATTACCCTTGTGAGGGCCCCCCGGTAGTACCCATTTTTCGTTGGGGGTGACAACATGGGACTAGAGCATAGATGTTGGCCACCAAGGTGAAACAAGGAAACAAACATAACTTCTTGATCTTATTATCCATTATCCAAGTTTAACCAATGATCTTGATTCACATGCCTAGTGTATTAAGCACAACACCTTGTATGAAAAAATGACTAGCATACCTCATGGTGACACTGGCTTACCATCTCCCATACACTTGTGTTGTTGGATGTGATGAGCTTGACTTATCCAAAGTAGAAGAGGAAATCTGAAACTCTATAGGGTATTAGAGGTAGTTCTAACTACCACATTCTCCTTAATCTCAGTGAAGTAGTTCATGAAGGTAATCTCTCATATTGGGATATTTGTACTCTTCATTATTCGGTTAGAAGGTGAATGGAATATAATTACAACCATAATTCCCTCTACATGGGATCTCTCTACATAGAAAAAGCATGTGCATGAGATAGCAGAAGAATACAGAGATACGTTTTCTTTGTCTACAAGTATGCCTCTATGCTACTAGGTCAAACATTCAATTGATTTGATACTTCGCACTCATTTACCTAATAGCGTAGTATATAGACACTCCCTTCTAAAGAACGTAAAAATAAAATGCCATATTCAAGAACTCGTCCAAAAGGGACACATTCGACTAAGTTCATCACCTTACAGGAGCCCAATTGTGTTGGTTCAAAAGAAGGATGCAACATGGTGACTTTGTATTGATTACAGATCTTTGAACAAAATCGTAATCAAGAACCAATATTTTATTCCTTGGATAAATGATCTTCTTGATTAGTTCAAGGGTGCTAAGCTTTTCAGTAAGATTGATTTGAATACAAATTACCACTAGGTACCAATTGAGCAAACTAATGTATGGAAAACCCTCTTCAAGTCTAAAGAAGGCCTTTTCAAGTGGTTAGTCATGCCTTTTATATTGACTAATACTTTAGAAACGTTCATGAGGATGATGGATGATATCTTACAGTTTTTCACAAATTATTTTGTGGTCATGTATTTGATGATATCCTCATCTTCAACAAAACTTGGGCTAAACATTTGCATCACATTTAGTAGGTCCTCAACACCTTGTGGAAACATAAGTTATATGTCAATCTAGAGAAGTGTTCATTTCACATGCAGAAAAATTATAATTCGGGATACATCATGGATGAACATGATGTGCATGTGGATCTAAGCAAGGTTGAATTCATTTTCAATTAGCTTGCCCTGATGACTGTAATGGAGATCCACAGTTTCTTGAGCTTCATCAACTTCCATATCAAGTTCATGTTGGGGTTTTCTCATATAACTTGGACCCTAAGCCAAGCAACCAAGGATGGAGCCAAAGCCAATTTTGTTTGGGCCAAGTCACAACATAAAGCATTAAAGGATCTATACCACCACCTTTGTTAGACAACAATATTCGCTCTATCAAACTTACAATAGTTGTTCAAGATTGACATAAATGCTTTAGATATGTTGCCAATGTATTCCTCACTTGCATGGACATTTGGTGGCCTATTATAGTGAGACACTCTCTAATGTGGTTCAAAGGTACCCCACCTATCACAAGGATATGTACTCCATTTTTTAATATTCTTGCCAATGGAAGCATTACATTTTGGGGAAGGAGATGGTCATCCACATTGATCACCCAATCCCCTACAGTTCATGGAGATGTAGGGAAAGTATAGAATCACCACCATTAGAAGTGGTCCACATACCTACAATATTTCCATTTGAACAATAAGTATAAGAAGGGTAGTACAAATTGAGTTGCAGACTGCCTCAACCGACCTCTGGTTATGGTGACGACCATAGTGCTCATGTCTTGTGGACACAAGACCTTCAGGTGGCCTCAATTGTATGATAGTCAACTTGACTTTGTTGTTACCTATCAAACACTAAGTGTAAATAAAATAGTGCCAATTTTTCGTCTCTAGGATGAAATTTTATTCCATTTGGGCCATCTCTTTATTCCTTCAAGTGAGCATGAGAATTTGATTTGGGAGGCACATTATAGTATATTGGTAGGGTAGTTCAACATGGAGAAGGTAGTGGTAGTACTAAAAAGTACTTTTATTAGCCAAAGCTTCAATAGGATGCTTGTAAGTATATTATATAATGCAAAAAGGACTAGATCTTTTTAATGAAAAATGATCACAAGATTAGATTTGTACCCTAGATGTTCAGGGAATCAAAATTAAAATTTATAAAAATATTTATAAAAATAAAACAACAAAATTAGAGTTTTTAAAGGAAAAAAATTTATAAAAAAAATTATAAAAATAAAAAAATTAGAACAATTGGAGATTTTAAAGAAATGTCATATGAAAATTATAGATATTAGAAAAACATATTTTACACAAAAAATTCAAACACATAAAGAGAGTCTCGACAAAACATGGTTAATAATCGTGAGTCTCCAAGATGAAGCTTTCAAATCTTTCCAGAAATTTATCCTCTAAAGCACCAAACCTTGCATGTCACTAAATGACATTAAAGTTGCCTACAAATTAAGATAAAAAGGGGAATCCATTGAAAGAACATCATTATATTTTGCGGTGCCCTCGCACTTCCATATGTCCACTTAATACCAAAACTATAAGGGAAAGATAAGAGTTAAGTTATAAAGTTCATAAATCATTATATTTTGTGGTGCCCTCACACCTCATGTGTCCACTTAATACCATAACTATAAGGGAAAGATAAGACTTAAGTTATAAAGTTCATAAATCCAATGCACACTTATGGATGTAACCATCACATATTCATATGAGATTGACATGACATAATGGTGGGATGAAACAAAATAAAAAATTATAACTAATTTGTTGAAAATATAAAATTATAAATTAAAAACATGGCTTTCAATACAAAAGCAATAAGCTAAAAAATGAAATAGTGAAGTGAGATCGGAAGAGCGGTTGTTACCTATCAAACACTAAGTGTAAATAAAATAGTGCCAGTTTTTCGTCTCTAGGATGAAATTTTATTCCATTTGGGCCATCTCTTTATTCCTTCAAGTGAGCATGAGAATTTGATTTGGGAGGCACATTATAGTATATTGGTAGGGTAGTTCAACATGGAGAAGGTAGTGGTAGTACTAAAAAGTACTTTTATTAGCCAAAGCTTCAATAGGATGCTTGTAAGTATATTATATAATGCAAAAAGGACTAGATCTTTTTAATGAAAAATGATCACAGGATTAGATTTGTACCCTAGATGTTCAGGGAATCAAAATTAAAATTTAAAAAAATATTTATAAAAATAAAACAACAAAATTAGAGTTTTTAAAGGAAAAAAATTTATAAAAAAATTTATAAAAATAAAAAAATTAGAACAATTGGAGATTTTAAAGAAATGTCATATGAAAATTATAGATATTAGAAAAACATATTTTACACAAAAAATTCAAACACATAAAGAGAGTCTCGACAAAACATGGTTAATAATCGTGAGTCTCCAAGATGAAGCTTTCAAATCTTTTCAGAAATTTATCCTCTAAAGCACCAAACCTTGCATGTCACTAATTGACATTAAAGTTGCCTACAAATTAAGATAAAAAGGGGAATCCATTGAAAGAACATCATTATATTTTGCAGTGCCCTCGCACTTCCATATGTCCACTTAATACCAAAACTATAAGGGAAAGATAAGAGTTAAGTTATAAAGTTCATAAATCATTATATTTTGTGGTGCCCTCACACCTCATGTGTCCACTTAATACCATAACTATAAGGGAAAGATAAGACTTAAGTTATAAAGTTCATAAATCCAATGCACACTTATGGATGTAACCATCACATATTCATATGAGATTGACATGACATAATGGTGGGATGAAACAAAATAAAAAATTATAACTAATTTGTTGAAAATATAAAATTATAAATTAAAAACATGGCTTTCAATACAAAAGCAATAAGCTAAAAAATGAAATAGTGAAATATCGACAAAATGATTAGGAATTTCAACAAAAAAATGTAGGATTTCAAGAAAAAATTGCAAAATCATGACAAAGGCTTATTAGAGAGTAGAAAAAATATATATAATGAGCAAACTAAAGGCACAGTTATGAGATCATCCTTATCCCTAGTGGCAGTCAATATTTTTATAAAACATTTTGAATCCTTAGCATTAAACAATTTTCATCTAAAATCTAAATGTTGGTTTCGATTTGTTGATGACACCTTCGTTGTTTGGTCTCATGGCCTTCCTTCATTGAACTCTTTCTTAAACCATATTAACAACATTTCCCTCCAAATCCAATTTACTATGGAGACTCAAATTGATAACGCTCTTCCCTTTCTAGATGTTCTCATCTCTCATCAACCTGATGGAACCCTTACCCACCAAGTCTATAGGAAAAAGAATCACACTGAAAAATATCTTCATGCTCATTCTCACCATCACCCAATGCAAAAATATATCGTTCTTAAAACTCTGGTAACATGATCCTTTCAAATCTATGCCCCCAAGTTTCTTAAAAAACAAAACCACCTCACTAAATCCATGGTAGTCAATGGTTACTCGATTGCTCAAATCAATAAAGCTTTATGATATGCTCTTTATCCTAAATCCAAAAACCACCCTTCCTCTACCCCTCCCCTAGCTCTCTTTTCTCTTCCATACATTCAATGCATCACAAATCATATATCTAAGATTTTGGCTAAAAAGAATATAAAACCTCTTTTTAATCCTTATAAAACCCTTAAATAGTTATTATGATTTCTAAGGATAAATCTATTCCTATGCTTGGCCAAGGTGTTCACCAAATTCCTTGTTCTTGTGGAAAATCATACATTGGCCAAACTGGTAGATCTTTCAAAGCCCACCTCAAGGAACCTATCACTGACACAAACTGGTAGATCTTTCAAAGCCCACCTCAAGGAACCTATCACTGACACTTTCCATAATTGCATCTCCAAGTCAGCTATCGTTGAACATTCTCACAATTCTAAACAATTCATTTTCTTTGACCAAACCATAATTCTTGCTTTAGCCCCCCTCTTACCCCTCTCATATCATTTGGGAAGCCCTAGAAATAAAAAAAACATCCTAATAATTTTAATCATGAAGATGACTATAAACTTAGCTAATCTTCGAAACCCACTATCCACCACCTTTCTTAGTAATCCTTTTCATCATCTCTCACCTTATACCTTCTCTCCTTTTTTCTCTCTTTGTAAAATATTTCATCCTTGGTCTCATATTTTATTAAATCCCCCCTTTCCCCTTTTCTTATCTTTTTGTATTCTTTCTCTCAATGTCTGTAATCAACCCTCGTTTCATATCAAATTTTATTTAATCTTTTCTTCCTATAGTCAATTTTGTTTACTTTTTATTTTTCCTTTTACCTTGATTCTTTTTCACAATCATTTTAATTCTTCTCTTGACCTTTTCATTAGTTAATTCCTCGCTAAATTTTTTATAACTCATCTCCGATCCTCCTCATTTTAATTCCTTCATAACATTTTTGACTTGTCTAGTTCTCTTGTTCAGATTCTAAGCTAAGTTATTTCACTTATTCGCTCACGATAAAATTGTATTCATCTTTAATTCTTATTCATCTCAACTTGTTGATTTAGTGCTCTTTCTTAAC
>CBVK0101227817.1:3859-14825 GCA_900067695.1 Picea abies
ATTCTTCAAAAGGTTGATTCACATACTCATCACCATTGTCTGATCTCACACATTTGATGGGTCAGCCACATTGCTTTTTAGCAAAGATCCTGAACTCTTTGAACTTTTCAAAGAAAAGATTTTTTTCCTTCAAAAAATAAACCCAAGTGAAACGAAAGAGATCATAAATGAAATTCAATATATACCTTGCACCTAAAAAGGAAGGTATAATGATGCAACGGAGATCACTGTGACCAACTCTAGGAGGTTTTGTGCTCACCACTCTTTTCTAGATTCAAAGGGTTCATGATGATGCTTGCTAAGAACACATCCTTTACAAATTCCATCAGAAGGGGAATTTAGGTAAACCAACAACCATACCTTGAGTTTCCATCAACTGCAGACTTTGAAAATTTAGGTGTTAGAGTCATTCATGCTAGGTTCGACTTTGTTTATTGATGTGATAAACAAGAGTAGTCGGTTCAAATTCGGGTCAATTTGTGTCACAAAACTTATGAAAATTGTCCTTTGGGTCAAGAAACCCTCTGACAACAATCGATTGACCTTTCTTCAAATCTGATACAGGACCATCACCATCAACATTCAATGAGGTCGAGTGGAGGACAACTCATCTTCCATGTGCACATTCATACTGATTTGAATCCCAAAGAGAGTGTGTCACCTTAATATTTTGAAAGTAATTGTAATTAAAAGCCCCGTAAAGTTTTTGAAGCTTGAGCCATTGTATGAGCTCTAGGAGATGTATTTTCTTTTAATACATATAGGATTGTACAAGTCTTGAGCATCGACTCATATCTAAATTGTAATATCTCATTTATTGTAATATTGAGCATCGACTCATATCTAAATTGTAATATCTCATTTATTGTAATAAATCCTTAGTGGTAGGATGCTTAAATGTGATATGAAAGCATTAAGATAGTCGGGAGGGAAGGCTTAAGAAGCCCCTTGTGTATAAATATGTGTAATGTATTCCCAAAGAGGTTGTTGAAGGTTGTTGAAGAATATTGTAATTGTTGTTGAATTTTATTGTTATTGTTGTTGAGATCAGAAGCTGAGAGCTATATGAACTATTGTAAATGTTTTGTTGAGGTAATATAACAAAAGGAGAATTGTTTCAAATCTCTAAGTTGTACATATATGAGTTAATTGGGAAATGTTGTGTTGTTTTCTTTATGTGTTTTATATGTCGGTGTGTGTGCATACTATGGTTGAATGAATGAACCTGTGATGTTTGATAAGTTTCAATTGTTTCTCTTCTGAAAATTAGGTGCAGGGAGTGCATAGTGCCTACGCAAAGAGTTCAAATGTAGAGTCGGTTACAAACTCGATAGGTCATGAGAGATAGTGTTAATTATGAAAAGTGAGTGCAAGGAGTGCATGTATACTCATCTAAGTATAAAATATCGAAGTTGAGTTTCGTAAAAGGTGTGCACAGGGCCAACACTTAGTGAAGTGTTGAAAAATCCTTAAGGAGAATGGAAGCAAGGAGTTCACAGAAGGGTTTCTTAAATCACCAAGTTTTCCAAGGAAAGTGAGCGCAAGGAGTGTGCAAAGGTTTGAATCACTTAGAGTTATAAATATCAGGAGGAATTGCGAGAAAAATTCCTTGGAGGAAGAATTTACCTTGTTTGGAGGATGTGCATATGAGATCCATTTGGGAGGAACCAATGTCTTTCAGGACCATTGGATCTGGATAAGAAGTGCAGGTGCTAACCCTTGAAGTCCTTCGGACTTCGTGATTTCAAAGATTTTTTTGTGTTCATCGTAAAGGAGGTGAATACCCCAGAGTAGATTTAGGCCATCAACTTATAAAAAAACGTGGACTGTGGATCCCATCCCTTCGTAAATTCATAATTCTGAAGTCCATATAATTTGTGGTAATAAGTAGGAAGAACTCCTAAAACCCAGAGTTACAAAGAAGATCTCGGTTGTTAGTTTGTTGAGGATTGTGAGTCGTTGATTTGTGAGCCTCCGCAAAATTTGCAAGTTCGACATTCCTAGGAATTGAAGAATTGGGTCATGAGAATCTTTGAAGCTCGAAGCACAAAGTAAATGAAGATTGTCGATCGAGAAGCGGACATCAGTTGTCTGATCCACAAGTTTGGACTTCGCGCATTCAGAGGTGTTGCGCATTGGAATGAGGAAAAATCTTGAAGCCCGGGGTCCCAAAACTTCATGTGAACTATAGATCACGGCACATATTGTGAGCCATCGATCCCCTCCATTGTTCGGTGATTCGTAAATCTAGCGTTTGGAAGAATTGGTGCGTGGTGTAGTTGGAATTCCCGAAGCCTGGACCTCCAAAGTGGCGGAGTGCCTACTGTGTAAGGGGTTTATCCCATGGTTTTAGACTGAGGTCATGGGGATTTCTCCGCTGAGATAAATAGACCCTCCTGAAGGTAGATTTGCGCGCAGGGAAAAGGAAAAAGGCTTGCAGTAAGGAATTTTGTGGGTTCAATAAGAGCTTGAGAGCTAATTCATCTCTCAAGAAGAATGATCCTTAGACTGGGAGCTCACATGAGCCCCAAGAGGTGGTGGGGGTTTTCATCATATGGTATCATAGCTTTTAAATTGTCTGAAGATAGTCGGAAAAGAAGGAGATTTATCTGATATCATCAAGTGGTATAAAGAGAGGGAAATAATCTTTATAAGGAAGGGAAAATTCAGAATCATGCCGCCAAGAAGATGCAGGGAGAGACCTGTAGTCAATGTTGCAGCCATGGAGAAGGAAATGAGACAACTTCATGTAAGGTTGGACGCCATGGAGACAACACAGATAAGAGAACCTGAAGCTGGTGACGTCAGTGAAGTTGAGAATGAAGATGTAGAAGCAGAAGAAGTTGTAGGAGAACAAGCAGCAAATGAGCGATTTTTGAGAGTTGATGTCAAGATGGGAACCCAAACAAAAATGGAAGTCTCGATGTATGAAGGCAATTTGAATGTGGAAGAGTTATTTGACTGAATAATTGCTTTAGATAAGTACTTTGACTATGAGGAGATTGATGATGAGAAGAAGGTAAAGCATGCAATAACCAGACTGAAGGGAATGTAGCTTTATGGTGGGATGAATTGCAAGCTGACAGAAGGAGCAAAGATAAGTCTAAAATCAAGAATTGGGATAGAATGGTAGCTAATTTGAAGGCTAAGTTCATACCCAAATATTATCAAATAAATCTATTCAGAAAGTTACATAATCTGAGATAGAGAGGTTTGTCGGTGAAGGAGTACACTGAAGAGTTTTATAAGTTGAACATAAGAGTGGGACATAGGGAGAATGATGAAGAAAAGGTTGATAGGTACATTAATGGATTGAGATATGATATCCAAGATGAGATTATCATGATGAAATTGAGAATTGTAGAAAATGTTTATCAAGTAGCCCTGAAGGCGGAGGAAAAGTTGGCTAGGAAACATAGTCAATGGAATAGAGGAAAAAGTCCTAATAGAGGAAGAGGCATTGTCAAAGAAAAGTTCCAGAAACCCAGAGGAGAAGTTGGAAGATATCACAATAAGACAGAGAATGGAGGAAGTTCTAGAGGAGGACACTATGGAGGAAGAACATCTTTTCCCATAGGAACAAGAAGAAGCATATGAGGAGAAGTGAAGTATTATGCATGTGGAAAAGCAAGACACATGTCTTGGGAATGTCCTGAGAAGAAGAGTGTAGGAGGTGGAGAAGCTCACATTTCTGATGCGTGGAAGAGGAATGTGGAGACAGAGATGAAGGGAGAAGTAGCAGAAGAAGGAAGATCACTTATGGTGAGGAAATTTCTCGTAAAGCTAGAGAAAGAGGTAAGAGAGCCTATCCAGAGGAAAAATTTGTTCATAACTACTTGCAATGCCAAAGATAGGGTATGCAAGGTGATCATAGACAGTGGGAGCATTGATAACTTGGTATCCAAAAAGATGGTGGAAAAGCGGAAGCTGGAGACGACTACACATCTGAATCCATACAAGGTGTCATGGTTTCATAAAGGACATCAATTCATGGTAAGTTGACAAAGTAAAGTTGAATTTAAAATAGGTGTTTATAGGGATGAAGTTTTATGTGATATCATACCTATGGATGTTTGTCATGTTTTGTTGGGGAGACCATGGAAATATGACAGGAATGGCATACATGATGGGAGAAATAGCATTTATATCCTTTAGAAGAATGGGTATAAGCATATGTTGTTTCCAATAGAAGATAAAGGATTCAAAGAGGAAGCTATTCTTGGTATACTTCTCATGAGTGGGAAAGAAGTCAAGAAATACCATAAAATGCAATTTGTTGTTGTAGGTAAGCCGAGAGTCATCCTTAAAATCACTTCTATGAATGATTTGTCAGTGGAAGTTCAGGAGGTGTTGGATGAGTTTGTTTATATTATGGTGGATGAGTTATCTCACACTTTACCGCCCATCAGGAGTATCAGTCACCATATTGACCTTATTCCATGAGCAAGTTTTCCAAACAAAGCAGCATACAAATTGACCCCTCAAGAGAATGAAGAGTTCAAGGAGAAAGTAAATAATTGTTGGATAAAGGTTTGATCAGGGAAATTTTAAGCTCGTGCACAGTACCAACTGTGTTGAGTCCGAAGAAATATGGAGGTTGGAGAATGTGCACAAATTCTAGAGCCATCAACAAGATAACCATCAAGTATAGATTTCCTTTACCCAAAGTGGATGATTTGATGGATTGCTTGAGTGGAGATAATTATTTTTTCAAAATAGACTTGAAGATTGGTTACCATCAGATAAGGATGAGAGAGGGAGATGAATGGAATACAACATTCAAAACAAACGAAGGTTTGTATGAGTGGCTTGTTATGCCATTTGGCTTAACGAATGCTCTGAGTACGTTTATGAGATTGATGATTGAAGTACTCAAATATTTTATTGGTAAGTTTGTGATTGTTTATTTAGATGACATCCTAGTTTTCAGTAAGACTGAAGAGGATCATTTGAGACACTTAAAGATGGTGTTGAGGAGGTTGCAGTAGGAAAAGTTGTTGGTAAATTTGAAGAAATGTTATTTTATGAAAACAAAAATTATATATTTAGGATTTGTAATCTCTTCAAATGGGTTGAAAATGGATCCAAAAAAGGTGAGGGAAATAATAGAATGGCCTTCTCCAAGAAGCGTGTTTGAGGTAAGGAGTTTTCATGGGTTGGCAAGTTTTTACAAGAAATTCACCAGGAATTTCAACAGTAATTGTGCACCCATATTGGACACAATAAAGAAGGAGCATGGATCTTTTAATTGGAAGGAAGAAGCTGAGAAAGGATTTAGGAGTGTTGAAAGAAAAGATAACGAAACAAACTATTCTAGTTCTGCCATATTTTAAGAAGACTTTTCAGGTTAAATGTGATGCAAGTGGAGTAGCCATTTGCGTGGTTTTAAGTCAAGACAATAATACTATTGCTTATTTCAGTGAGAAGTTGAATGATGTTAAGAAAAACTATTCAACCTATGACAAGGAATTTTATGTTGTGATTCAAGCCTTGAAAAAGTGGAGGCATTATCTTATCCTGAAGGAGTTTGTCTTGTATACTGACAATCAGGCTTTGTAGTTTATAACTAGACCAGAGAAATTAAACCAGAGACATGCCAAATGGGTAGAATTCATGTAGAATTTTACTTTTGTTATTAAACATATTAGGGGAAGTGTTAACAAAGTTGTAGATGCTTTGAGCAGGAGATGTTTGATCTTGTAGGAATTTCAAGTGGATACCTTAGGATTTGAACACCTCAAGGAGACATATCAAGAAGACCCAGACTTCAAAGAAGCTTCTAACGAATGTGGGAACCCTTTGCTAAGGGAGAGAAATCAATGGATGTAGTATCTGATTCAAGAAGGACTAGTGTTCAAAGGGAGCCAATTGTGTATCCCAAAATGCTCAATGAGGGACAATTTGTTGAAGGAGAAACATAGTGGAGGATTGGTTGGACATTTCGGCCATGATAAAACATATGCGCAATTGAATTCTTCATACGATTGGCCAAGCATGAGGTCTGATGTTAAGAAGTTTGTGTACAGATGCAAAATATTCCAATATGCTAAAGGAAAGTAGCAGAACACTGGATTGTATCAACCATTTCTTGTTACAAATAGGCCATGGGATGCTGTGAGTATGGATTTTTTTTTGGGATTGCCAAGAACCCATAGAGGAAATTATTCTATCTTTGTGGTAGTTGGCAGATTTTCAAAAATGGCACATTTTATATCATGTCAAAAACCATTGATGCTACCCATATAGCAAATTTGTCTTTCAGTTCAACATATCATCCTCAAATAGATGGACAGACTAAGGTAGTAAACTGAATCTTAGGAAACTTGTTAAGGATTTTGGTCAATAAAAATAACATTCAATTGGATCAAATTCTTCCCCAAGAAGAGTTTTCATATAATGACTCACCGAATAGGAGTACTGGTAAAATCCCATTCTAAATAGTATATGGAATGCATCCAAGAGGAATTTCAGAGTTGAGAGAATTGGGACGAGATGAATTTCGAAGTGCAGGAGCAGAAGACTTTGTTGCAGAGATGTAAAAGTTGCATGATCGAATCAAGGGATAGCTACAAGATAGAGGCCATAAATACAAGAGAAGAGTAGACCAGAAAATAAGAGAAGTTAATTTTGAAATTGGAGATCAAGTCTTAGCACACCTGAGGAAGGAAATATTTTTGAAAGGGAAATACAACAAAATGAAGATGAAAAAGATAGGACCTTGTAAGATCCTTAGAAAATTTTCTACACGTGATTATGAGATTGAATTGCCAGAGGACATTGGAATATTGCCAATATTCAATGTAGCAGACTTATACCCTTACAGGATGAGTGATACAGAAGGGACAAATGATTAGGAGGAGATTCAGTGGAAGAAACAAATGCTTATAGTAGAGAAGCCACAGATAGAGAAGATTCGGAATCAGAGGATTGCTAAGAAGAACAGGAGGAAAGTTTATTATGAGTATATGGTTAAGTGGAAAGATCATCCAACAGAAGATGTCAGCTGGATAACTAAACATGATATCCAGAAGCATGGAAAGACAATGGAGGAGCTCATAGACAGGATCCCATGAATATTTTGTCCAAAGGAGTATGATGCAGGAGCATCACCATCGGCATTCAATGAGGCCGAGTGGAGGACAAATCAGCATCCAACACACACATTCATATTGATTTGAATCCCAAAGAGAGTGCATCACCTTAATATTTTGAAAGTAATTGTAATTAAAGGCCCTGTAAATTTTTTGAAGCCTGAGCCATTGTATGAACTCCAGAAGATGTATCTGCTTTTAATACATATAGGATTGTATAGATCTTGAGCATCGACTCATATATAAATTGTAATATCTCATTTATTGTAATAAATCCTTAGTGGTAGGATGCTTAAATGCGATATGAAAGAAATAAGATAGTCAGGAGGGAAGGCTCGAGAAGCTCCTCGTGTATAAATAAGTGTAATGTGTGACCAAAGAGGCTGTTGAAGGTTGTTGAAGAATATTGTAATTGTTTCTAAAGTTTATTTTTATTGTTGTTGAGAGTTGTAATACCCCAAGGACGAGCCTCGGTTGTAATTACGAATGTAACATGTTTTGTAGGTTGAGGAGCCGAGTATTTATAAGTTGGTAGGCTTATGTGTTGATTAGGCTGGGAGCCTAGGTGTTAAAGGCCAGGAGCCTGTTTTGTACATGTAAATATCCATATTATTAATATAACAACATTGTTGTGTGTAGACCAACCATGAAGAAAGAGTATGGGGGACTGAACTCCACTAGGTTGAGCAAGGGAGGAGGCTAAGAGTAGAGCCTAAGAGCCTAAGCTTAAGATCCTAGTATAATAATATATTATTATTATAAAAAGTTGTAAAGAGGATATTAATTTATCTTAAGTTCCTTTAGGGACAAGAACGAGTTCCAAGTGGGGTGAACATGCTCTTGGAGAGACAAGTGTCATCCAAAATGCATGTAGATTTATGGGGGGGCGTTCTCACCATTCTCAAGGATGATGAGCATTCGATCCATTCTAACCCTTCGGTCCACTCTCACAATTCCATACTAGGTTGGCCATCCATTACCCCGACTCACGGATGAACTAAACAAGCAGGCAATGAGCCAGTTTGTCATTGTTGAGTGCCAAGACCCTGAAACTCTGCAACAAACCTAAGTTGATACCCTTGCGGAACTTGTACCCTGGGTTTTCCTGCATTTTGTCATGTTTGTATTGTTTCCCATGTCCAGTTTATGTTGCTTCCATCACCATTCCCATGTGTTGAGGAGAAGGAGTGAAGAAGTAGGTTTTCAGGACCGTGGATAAAAAGAAGCAAGTTGTCAAGACTGTGATCAACTCTCTCCAAGTGAGAGAGTGTGTTGAGGAAGTGATTTCTCCTAGAGGGATTCCAGTAGAAGCTAGAGAGATCTGATAATTCTTGATCCGGCATGTTGCTGAAGCCCAAGGAAAGGGAGGTGTAGCAGCCGATGGACTGTTGGACAGTAAAGGTGTACACTCCTGGGGTGGGACATGCATGTGGGGAATGAGAGTTTGTGAGTTGTGGACGTAAGTGTCTCCTTGGAGAAAATCTTTCCTGTTGTACTGTGCAACTTCTTGTTGTCCCTGCCTAGCCTAGGCATCCCTTGCCCGGTGGAGTTTAGTTCTAGCTCAGGGGTGACCCACTGTTGAGAGTGATGAGCAGCATGGTATAAGGCTGGGAGGCTCCTGGAAGGTCTGCACACAGTTGGTGTGCTTAAATTAAAATATAAGTACCAATTATTTGTTCATTGTATGTTGTGTATTTGTACATGTGTTATAATTGATGAGTAATGCCTATATATATTGCATGTATGTGTTAATGTTGCTTCTACATGAACAAGTGTATGAGAAGAGTGTTGATGTTTGTTTAATTGCATTATATATATATGAATATCATATGGTATCTCTATTTATTTCATGTTAAGTTTATATGTGAAAATTTCCGCAAATGATGTTTACTCAGTGACAATGTCAGCCTGGGTGGTCGAGGTGTTACAATATGGTATCAGAGCATTATCTAGAGTAGCATGGCTTATCTTGGGTGGTTTGGGATGTTACAAAATGGTATCAGAGCCAAGGTTTCAACACTGAGCCTAGATGGGCCATGTATGAGTAATGCCTATATATATTGCATGTATGTGTTAATGTTGCTTCTGCATGAACAAGTGTATGAGAAGAGTGTTGATGTTTGTTTAATTGCATTATATATATATATGAATATCATATTGTATCTCTATTTATTTCATGTTAAGTTTATATGTGAAAATTTCCGCAAATGATGTTTACTCAGTGACAATGTCAGCCTGGGTGGTCGAGGTGTTACAATATGGTATCAGAGCATTATCTAGAGTAGCATGGCTTATCTTGGGTGGTTTGGGATGTTACAAAATGGTATCAGGGCCAAGGTTTCAACACTGAGCCTAGATGGGCCATGTCAGTGGAAGTTGAAGAGAAAGTTTCAGAGTGAATTTTTGTCAAGAGGGACAAATTCAAAGTTCAGAGCATTGTCGAGTGTCAGGAAGGCACCATGTGAACACTTGGACTATGTTCAGAAGCTCGGGAAGTATAGCGGTTCAAGAAAACCAACAGAGGAAGAATACCACTGCAACCATGGTATTGGGCCACAAAGTTAATAATTTGGACCGTAGGATATGTTTGGGAGAAGGAGGATCATTCACAACCATCAGATCTGGAGAGAGGTGCATGAGAGTTAACCACCAAGTCCTTCAGACTTCATGAATTTGGCGAAGTCTATGTGTTATAGAGAAAAATGGGGGGGCGAAGCCTGAAGTTATGAAGTCCCAGAGTGGATCTACACCGTAGATCCAGGGAAAAGAGCTTGATCGTTGGAATCGGCTGAAGACAGATCAGAGTTGTTAGATCGAGTCAAGAACAAGAGGTAAGGTGCAGTGGTGAAGAACAAATCTCAACCATCATATATGCGCGCAGGTGATTGTCAGCAGTAGATATCACAGTAGTTCAGAAGTTCGGCACTTCGGCACTTCGGGAGAAATGGAGTGTGCTAAGATGAAAACTCCTGAAGTCCGGATTTGATCCGAATTGTTCATTAAAGGAGGCATGTGTCGGAAGATGAGCTTGTTAGGAGCTCAATGTTTAGGAGAATTGGAGTGTGCTAGTGTGGAATCTCTCAAAGACTGAAGTCCCGAAGTGACATGACTTACCGACGTCACCATGGATGGCATGGACACATGGGATGTGTGCCATGTGTCAGTGAGTTAAGAACCTTTGGGATGTGTGCCATGTGTCAGTGAGTTAAGAACCTTTGGAAGGTAGAAATGTCAGTTAGAACGTGACATGTGTCACCAGTCATATTGGGCCATGTGTCTGCTTCTAGTATTTTTCCACGTGGCACTCCTCTCGAGCATGGGTAGTGGGGCCCCTAATTGATACATAAAGTAGTTAAAATCTTAGTGAAGAATTTAACTAGACTGGGCCCATGATAAATTGACCCCAGTAGACGTGTGGTGCTAGATCATGAATTCCAGAAACTTGGTACTCTGGAAGAAATGGTTCATGATGGAGTGGAGGAAGAAATCCCTAAAGTCCAGGAGCCAGGAAGTCCTAAAGAAGTGGATGTGACGTGGATGATGGCATCACCTGGGTGACGTGGATCTCCCTTAGGCATGCCAGGTGTCATATGACTTTGTACTTGGTAAGAGATATAACAGCTTGAAGACTTGGCACTTTGGAAGGATGGAAAGTATGGACAGACTGGAACTCCCAAAGCACGGAGTTCCATCGTAATTATCAGTCATTGGATGTTGGGAAGTCGAGGACCATTGATCCACCCCACTTCACGAGTTCGCCAATGCAGCACTCCAAGAGATTGTTGTGATATTATTTGGAAACCCCCGAAGTTCCAAGGATCTGGATAAGCACCCAACTATTAGCACTTGATCACAACCGTGGTCGCATGCGAATT
>CBVK0101227827.1:0-14512 GCA_900067695.1 Picea abies
AACTAATGTACAAACTGTTTTACAATTGAGCCAAACTCTTCTACAATTGAGCAATTTTGTGTTAGAATTATCTACCACTGTAATTTAGTAAGCTTGCATTTAAAAAAAGCTTCACAAAGATATAGCTTCCAAAGTCAACTTCCAGGTAGCCACCCGGATAATGATTTATCTCGTGTTTGCATGAATGAACTAAATACGCCAGCAAAAGCAACCCAACTTAACATGCAAAAAGAAAAAATGACAAAGATGATACCTTTTTTTCTTGGGAAGTGCATCCATTGTTGTGAGACGTTTGCTTCTCATGTGCTTGTTCAGAGTTTGGTCCGTTATTAACTGAAGATGGCATTTGCAAGCTGTCCGACACCATTTTCGTTGTTCAAATGATTAAGTAAATACAAATCTGGTCGTAGTATTCGACCGTGCAAAGGTGAATTAAACGAGAATTCTGAAGAATTAGGGCCTGCAATTGCAATTTTGAATTTGGCTATGGTCAACATTAAAACCTTGAACTTAAAGTCCCATTGAAAGGCCTTGATGCCCCCTCTGCCATTTCCCACAGAGCACTCATAAGATGAATTATGCTACGTCTGTCGCTCATGGTGTGATTCCACAGCAGGGCAAATACGAACCCTCCACATCTCAAACGTGTTACTTGAAAGTCAGAATAATGTAACAAATATTCAACAGATACAGATAAATCATAAATCTGAATTGATTTCATCGAAGATGAAAATTCCCACAAGAAAATTATAACCTGAATGAGTATGAGAGGAGATTTGGTAACATTTTGTGAGATGATCTCCGCGTCCAGGGGATCATCCCAGCAGGGAAATGGTGCCTGAAGGTCTCCAAATTCCTCCATAGCAACAGCGACGTCGGCTTCTGCAAACAATACACATTCTCTCCTCCTTCACTCTTCCAGAGAGAAAGACCAAGGGTTTTATGTTCCTCGTGACAGGATCCCGCACGCTCCTGGTGGCTTGACGATGACATCTTATGAAATTGGAAACCACCAAGAAATAGGTGGCCAAGACGAGGGAGAAGAAATAGGTGGCCAAGATGAGGGAGAAGAGAGTCATGGGCGAGGATAGGGAAAATGATGGCAACTTTAGGAGCATGCAGGGGACTCTAAGAGCACTCTAAGGGAGCTTTAGGACGAGAAGAAATGGATGTGTTGAAGATGACGATGATACGCAATGGATGTACGCCCGTCGACTAGCATAAGTGACCTTGAAAATATATTTTTTTATCAAAATGTGAATATGTTTCAGGAATACAAGATCATGTTTCAATTTTGTTCTCCAAACATAAAGAACATCTAGAATGTCACCAATTCAAGTTTAAGACCTAGATGGAAGCATTCTAAAGGATAAGTAATTAATGTTATTCTCCAAGCAAACAAGGGAGCCATAAAGACTATCGTGCTGAAGGAATGTAAGAAGGTATGATTCAATTGATATATTGCAAGTGTTTGGAGTATACTCAGAGAATAATCCGCAAGTCAAGTTTATATGGAGTAATTAAAACCACTAGTATCGAGCTTATCGAAATGAAGTACTCGAATTATTGTAGTATCAAGCTTATCAAAATGAAGTACTAATGTATGGAGTGAAGCATGAATAGTAGAGTCACTAGAGTTTAGTCAAGTCTAGTTAAGTTTGTAGTCGAGTCGAGTGTAAAATATTTAGTTGGAAAAGAAAAAAATCGACTAAGTCGAGTCAACTCATAGTTAGTCTTGTTTAACTCAGTTAGTCAAAAAAGAAAAACATGGTGTTGTCGATTGTGTGATATTGGAGCAAGATCTATTGCAAAATTTGAGTCAAAATAGATTGGGGAGGGTTAAACGTGTGTCGTTACATGCAGACGATCCTCCCCATTATGTAATGTAAGTCGGTACTTAGCCGATGAGATCAGTTTCTCATCGACAATAGTCGATATCCAATCGACAACATTCTATTGAGTCTGTAAAAGTGCAATTGGAAAAATAGTCTTTGTATAATTGAGTCCTACTAACAGTTAGAAAGTGTTTAACCATTGAGTCATGTCAAGTTGCATGCACAGAGTCTTAGTTGAGTTATAGTCAGAGTTTCCTTCATGTAATATTGAATTGCAGATTCCAAGCTCCAAAATCCTAAATAAGCATAGTCGTGACTCGACATTAGATAAAGAATATTAATAAATATTAGAGAAGTGAGAATATAAACATTAGGCACTTGATTGGAAGATTGACATTGACAGAGGAAATATTTGCAGTAGTTGAGCGTGCAGAGCAACCCGACATAGAAGCACATACAAAAAAATTGACTGAGCATTTATCATTAAGAGAAAATTTGTAGCATGATTGAGCATCATATTAACTTGTAGGAACTTTTGAAAGCCTCACTATAATGAAAAAATATGGAAGCATTAAGCAAGAGACATTAGACGACACAAATATTTTAACAAAAAGATGATGACACAAGAACATTTGAATTGATTGAGCCCCATGGTAGAAGAGTTGCATAATAG
Source organism: Picea abies (assembly GCA_900067695.1). Lineage (NCBI taxonomy): Eukaryota > Viridiplantae > Streptophyta > Pinopsida > Pinales > Pinaceae > Picea > Picea abies. The sequence goes on from CBVK0101227827.1 coordinate 2,509, forward strand.
TTCCCTGATTCGTGACAAATAAATTAAAGGAATGGTAGAATTGGTTGATACTGCAAACCCTCGTCGAATCCATAAAAAGATCCCCCAAGAGCGTTAGTTCCTTGGAGCATCCCTAGAGAGTGTCCCGATGACTCCTAGGAGGAATACAAACTTGCATGTGAGTATGGTAGTTGGTGGCACCCAACAAGAAATCAGTAGATTCGAGCATATGGAGATCGAGAAGTTGGGATATGTGATATATATTCATTCAAAGCCATTGGAAACCGGTCATAGTAAATCTTGTATACATGTATCCTCCTATATAACTGGCAGTTGTTGCATCTGATTTACCTATGTAGACCGGTATGCATGATCGATGCACAATAAGGATACTTTTGCAAGAGTAGAGACCCAAGACATTGTTGCACACTTGCTCGAGAAGAGCAAGGAATTGAGTGTGGGGGAGATGTTGAGGGGGTCCCATAGGCCTCATAAATTTCATCATACTTATGAATGTAATATAAGAAAAAGTAGATAAATATATGTGTATACGAATAAATGGGCCTTTAGTTGGAGTGGGTGCAACTGCTCCAACAATCCATATCATTGTATAAATACCTATCAAAGCATGAATACAAGATGGTAGAATGTTCTCCCCAATATATTTATCTTGATGGTCTTATGTGTGCATGTCACGATGTAGTCTCTTTCTTGAATGTTGGTTGGAAGCATAGCCTTCCAAAAAAGATCAACACACGTACCGAGCCAAATTGTTCACTAAGCACAATGCGAAGGTCGGGGAAAAGATAATCATTCTTGATTTGATGAAAGATCATTTGATCACTTACATTATAGTAATGATACCAACAAGGAGATGTGTGATGCTTTGGTTGCATTATACTAGAGTGTGAGAGTCTCGAGGAAGATGCTATTGAGAAACAAGCTTTCAACCATATGCATGAGTGACATAGATACAATGGTTAGCTATCTAGCCAATATCACAAAGTTGAAAGATCAATTGGATTCCATTGGGATGAAAGTGGAGAATGAGGAGTTGGTTCCGATTGCCTTGAATGGGTTTGCTTCATCTTGGAAACCCTTTGTCCATGATGGTTGTGCTCATGAAAATTAGCCTATTTTTTATAATATTTGGGATGGCTTATGAAGGAAGAGATAAGGTTAAAATATTTTTTAGTGAAGCAAAGAGAAGTAAAAGACCTATCCCTCATCCTCCCAAAACAAGAAAGGAAACAAGAAGGAATATTTAAGCCAAGTAAGAAGGATTTAGGTGTCACTAGAAGGGACTTTATGCCAACCAATGTTTAGAGAAGGAAAAAGGGAAGGCCAAACAACATAAACAAGTTGTAAGGAGTGCAAGGATTGTAGAATAAGTGGATGAGTTAACATCCTAGCTTGCATCCACATTCTCCATGATCTATTGTTTATCTTCCAACAATGTGTCAAGTGTTGTATGGTTTTTGGATAGTGGGGCATCAAGGCATATGACTTATGAGGGGAAACTCTTCAACAAGCTTTAGGGGTAAAAGGAAGTAATGAGTATTGAGTTAGATGATGATGCCATTTATCTTGCAAAATGATTATGTTCCATTTCCTTTTGAATGCCATTAAGTGATGTTCTTGAGTTGAATGATTTTTTGTTCATTCATGTTGATGATTGCGGCTTCATGAGACATTCTTCAGATCGTTCTCCTCTGGAATGAGTTGAGACGACATGTGAGAATTCCCATGTGATGGGTGAGTCATAATCCTATGGAATGAGTTGATATGACATATGTGGTCTCTTTTAGTTCTCCCCTGGACTGAGTTGAGATGACTTGAGATGGTCTCTTGTCAGACTCCTATGGACTTAGTTGAGTCGACTTGCGATGGATCTCCAGATAATACTCCTATGGACTTAGTTGAGTTGATATGTTGAGAGTGACGTCCCTGTGGCTGAGAATAGGTGGATGTGTCCCTAGTGGTAGAGAACTAGAGGATGTGTGAGATCCATTGCTATATTGTCAAAAAGTAAGACTTTGGCAAAACCCTAATTTGTATTGTAAAAGGTAAAAGTCGGCCCCATCATGTAAAGATAATTAATATTGTGTAAAATATTAATTATATTATTCAGTTGTACAAGTCTGCCCTATTGTTTCAATAAACACATCCATTTTATGTGCTAGGTCATGTATAAATAAGAGATATACATCCCCATTGTGGATTATATTTCATTCTCACATAACATAGTGGAGATCTGAAATTTGGTGCACACTTATCTTAGGCGCTATATTTCTTGGTCATAGAGAACCCTCTTGTGTGCACTAGGGATTCTGGTGAAAGGGTGATATTCTCTTGACTCTATAGCAAAGAATTGTTTGGTTTTTCTCTTGGTTGAGAAGGGTTTTCCTAGGATAATTTCTTGTGTCTTGTGCATGGTTATTGTTCTTGTGATCTTAGTTACTGCAACTATTGTATATTATATTGTTGCATTGTTTATGGTTCAAGTTCATGCTAAATTGAAAAAAACTACATGTCCTTGAGCTAATTATTAAAATTCAACATGGCATCAAAGCAGTGTTCTTGAAGAGCCATTGCACAAGCTATTCCAAGCTAGCCATCACCAACTGCAAAAACAACCCCTTCCATTTTCCTTGTCAAGCTAGTTTTATCACTTTCCCCTTGAACATTGGGCCTAATTTTTGCACAGGAAGGTACGTCCTAGTCTAGCGCACCACCTGCAACTCTTAGATTAAAAATTGAAGATGTTTTGATTTTCGGCCCTAGGGTTTCTGCAGAATTTTGGTTTTAGGGTTTCTGCAGAATGTTGGAGTATCTTTGCAGCTTGCTGAGGTTCCTTTGACTCTATAGGGTTTCTTGTTGGCAGTCATAAGTCTAAAAAACCCCCCAAAGACCTCCTCTTGAAAAATGATAGGGTTTCTAGCCTAGCCGTTAGGGTTTGTAAATAAAATACAAGCCATGAGGAACAAAACTATGGTAGAAGATATGCTTGATGGATCAAGCAACTTCAACTCTTGGAAGTCAAGATTACACATCACTCTAGAAGAGAGTGACCTATTGAGATTGATAGAGAAGACTCTACCAACAACAACAACCGATGAAGAGAAGGCTGAATGGAAGGAAGACGATGTCAAAGCTAAGAAGATAATCATCTATTCAGTAAGAGATCATCTACTACCTCACATATCTACCTTGAATACAACTTATCAAATGTATGATGCACTAAAGACGATGTTTGAGAGAAAAAACACTAACAAAGCTCTCACACTGAAACACCAACTTCAAAATATTAAGATGACGAAAGCTGACACCATTGCTACCTTCTTCATGAAGATTTCAGAGATTAGATATCAATTAGGTGCCATTGGAAAAACCACCATAGACAAAGAGCTTGTCATGATTACTCTCAATGCTCTTCCAAGACATTGGGAACCATTCATTCAAAGTATTAGTGGAAGAGAAAACTTACCTCAGTTTGATCATCTATGGGAAGAATACACCGAGGAGGAAACCAAACTTATAGACAAAGGTGTGCAAGGCTCCCATCATGATGAAAATCAAGACCTTTCTTCTCATACAAAGAGAGGCAGAAGAAATAGAAGAAGTTTCAGAAAAGCATTCAAAGACAAGAAAACTTCAGCAACTTCAGGTCATGAACATAGAAAATACATTTCAAAGATTCAATGTTTCATATGTGATAAGTATGGACACATTGCGAGAGATTTTCCTACCAGGAAGAAATGAAGAAAACATGCATCCACTGCCGATGTTGATTCAAAACCACATCAGAGAGATGACGACATAAAAGATGAGGCATTCTTCTTCATATTAGCACTCTCAGGTATGGTCCCTACTGATAGTGATATTTAGTTGATTGACAATGGTGCTTCCAGACACATGACTGGATATAGAGAACATCTTACAGACCTTGTAGAGAAACAATCTCATCTGCATGTTGTACTTGGTGATAATGCCAGATATAATGTGAAGGGAGTTGGAACTTCTTTCTATCTAGATTCTGACATACCACTCCAATTGAGTGAGGCACTGTATGTACCTAGGATGAAAAGGAACCTTGTCTATGTTTCTTCCTTAGAGGATAAAGGATAAAAGGTTACTTTCTATGAAGGAAAATTTCTTGCATGGCACAAGAACTCACAGATGGATTATGCCCAGGTGATTGGTGTTCAAGAAAACAATTTGTATAGATTGACTGTCCGACCATTCCAGGCCTTGTTAAATGATACTATCATATTGAGCGAGCTATGGCATAAGAGACTTGCTCATTTACATGATAGAGCCCTTACCGCTCTGGGGAATATGGTGACAGGCCTTCCAGAGATACATATCGAGCATGATGGTGTTTGCAGAGGTTTTCTCTTGGCAAGGATATCAAGGGGTCCTTTTCGAGCAATGACAGAAGATCCAAGGGGATCTTGGATCTGATACATATAGATGTTTGTGGATTGATGACCATTGCTTCCTTGAATGAATATCTGTACTATGTGCTCTTCATCAATGATCACTCTCAGAAGACGTGGATTTACTTCTTGAAGACCAAGGATGGAGTCCTTGTGAGATTTCAAGATTTTAAAGCTCAGGTTGAGAACCTGACCGGGAGGAAGATCAAGGTGTTGAGATCAGATTATGGATGAGAGTACACCTCCATGGATTTTAGTGACTTCTATATTGAGGAAGGGATATAGAGGGAGTACACCATTCCTTATAACCCTTAACATAATGGGGTTGTAGAGAGGAAGAATAGATCCATTGTTGAGGCAACCAAAGCGATGATACATGATCAAAATCTACCTATGATTTTGTGGGCATAGGCATCCATGAAAGATGTGTACGTTTATAACATGAGCCCTCATAAGATTCTAAATACCATGACTCCTGAAGAAGCTTTCACTGGAGTGAAGCCTGAGGTAGGACACTTCAGAATATTTGGATGTCCAATATACATTCATGTACCCAAGGAAAAGAGGACCAAGCTAGACCCTTCAGGAATAAAGGGTACATTTGTGGGGTACAATGAATCTTCAAAGGCATACCAGATCTACATCCTTGGTCAGATACAAATCAAGGTTAGCAGATATGTCACCTTTAAGGAAGAGATAACCTTTCGAAGATCCAGAGAATCTCATATGGAGATTCACAGTGAGAAGAAAGAAGAGACAATACCTTCTCCCCATTCAACAGTTTGGAGGGAGAAAATTACTGATCCAGTTGATCCAATAGCTCCAGTTGATGTTCCCAAAGACATTACAGTAGTCCAGAAGAGGCTTGCATGGGCTCAACAGAATCTGCAGGAGGTAGAGGGACATGCATCTCCTCATGGTACATTCCGAGAGAGAAAGAGAGATTTTCAAGCTATGTTTAAGATATGAGCCACATCATTGATACTGAGACTTCTTGTCATGAAGAAGTAGTAGGTTAGTAGGTTTGGAAATATTCCATGACCAAAGAGTATCAGTCCATCATGAAGAATGATGTGTGGGATATTGTTCCGAGACCGGAAGGGAAGTCTGTCGTGACTTCCTGCAAGTGGATCTATAATATCAAACATGCATTTGATGGAAGTGTTGAGAATTAAAAAGCGAGATTTGTGGCTAGAGGATTCTCTCAGGTGGAGGGAATAGATTATGAGGATACATTTTCTCATGTTGCCCAATACACTTCCATCCATACGATTATTTCCCTTGTTGCATCCATGGGTTGGAGCCTACATCAGATGGATGTAAAGATAGTCTTTCTCAATGGAGAAATTGAGGAAGAATTTTATATCGAGCAACCAGATGGATTCATGATACATGAGAAGGAGTCTCATGTGTGCAGGTTGAAAAAAAAGCCCTGTATGGACTAAAACATGCACCTCGAGCATGACAAGAGAATATTGATGGACACTTGATGAGTTTGGGATTCAACAAGAGTGTTGCTGATCCAAACCTATACTACAACATTGTTGGTGACGAGTGCTTGATTTTGGTCCTATATGTTGATGACTTATTCCTCACCGGTTCAGAAAGCCTTATTGTTGAATGCAAGCATGCATTGGCTTCTTAATTCGAGATGAAGGATGTTGTTATGTTGCACTACTTCTTGGGACTATAAGTGTGGCATAGGACTGATGAGATTCTCCCGAGTCAGGGGAAATACACAGTTGATATATTGAATAAATTTGGGATGACAGACTGCAAGCCCATGGCTACACCGATGGTGATGAATTTGAACAAACTAAGCGAGAATTCTTCTGATTCAGGCGAGGTTGATCCACATCTTTACAGACAACTGATTGTATCATTGATGTATCTGGTTAACAAGAGACCTGATATATGCTATGCAGTGAGTGTACTCAGTCAATTTATGAGTCAGTCGAGAAAAACACACTGGATAGCAGTGAAGCATGTGTTGAGATATTTACGAGGAACAATTGGTTATGGCCTGAGATATGCCTCTGGTGTAGACATGAGATTGTAGGGATATGCTGATGTAGATTGGGCAGGGAGTGCAGTGGATCGAAAGAGCACCTCTATTTGTTTTTTTACCTTGGGATCTGCCATGGTTTCCTGGTGCAACAAGAAACAAACTTATGTGGCTTTGAGTATCGCAGAAGCAGAGTACATTGCATTATGTGTGGTAGTCTATGAAGTAGTGTGGTTTCGCAAGATCCTTGCAAAATTAGTTGGACATGAGATGTATTCCATCGTTATTCATTGTGATAACCATAGTTGTGTGAAGATCTTAGAGAATCCTATGTTTCACGATAAATCGAAACACATCGAGATCAAATACCATTACATCAGAGATATGGTGCAGAGGAAAGCAATACATGTGTAATACCTTTCTACACATGAGAAAGTTGCAGATGTATTCACCAAACCTCTTTCCATGATGAAGTTCAAGTACTTCCGTGAGAGACTTGTCATGGTGGAGAATGCACCCCTAGCTGAGAGGGAGTGTTGATGATTGCAGCTTCATGAGACATTCTCTAGGTCGTTCTCCTCTGGATTGAGTTGAGATGATCTATGAGAATGCCCATGTGACGGGTGATTCATACTCCTCTAGACTGAGTTGAGATGACGTATGTGGTCTCTTGTTGTGCTCTATGGACTGAGTTGAGATGACTTGAGATGGTCTCATGTTGGACTCCTATGGACTTAGTTGATTCGACTTGAGATGGCTCTCTTGATAGTAATCCTATGGACTTAGTTGGGTTGATCTGTTTAGAGTGACGTCTATGTGGTAGAGCATAGGTGGACATGTACCTAGTGGCAGAGCACTAGAGGATGTGTGAGATCTCTTTTTATATTGTCAAAGAGTAAGAATTTGGTAAAACCCTAATTTGTATTGTAAAAGGTACAAGTAGGACCCACCATGTAAAGATAATTAATATTGTGTAAAATATTAATTATATTATTCAGTTGTACAAGTCAACCCTATTTTTCCAATAGACACATCCATTTGATGTGCCAGGTCATGTATAAATAAGAGAGATACATCCCCATTGTGGATCATATCTCATTTTTACATAACATAATGGAGATATGAAATTTGGTTCACACTTCTCTTAGGTTATAACTTTATTGGTCATAGAGCACCCTCTTGTGTGCACTAGGGTTTGTGGTGAAAGGGTGATCTTCTCTTGACTCTATAGCAAAGGATTGTTGGGTTTTCACTTGGTTGAGAAGGGTTTTCCCAGGATAACTTCTTTTGTATTGTGCATGGTTATTCTTCTAGTGATCTTGGTTACTGCAACTATTGTATATTGTATTGTTGCATTGTTTATGGTTCAAGTTAATGCTAATTTGAAAGAAACTACACGTCCTTGAGCTAAGCATTAAAATTCAACAATTCCTTGTTTGAAGAAAAATATTCTTTCAGTTTCTTGAATGATAGATTTTGATTATAGAGTTTCTTTTGGAGGACAATAGTGCACTATCAATGGTTGTAGTTTAGAGATTCCAATGACTTTGGTTAGAGGTGTGTAGGATGGTGGCCTTTACAGGTTACTTGTTGATGTTATGGTGCTTCTACATACCAAATGGAAGTTGGATGAACCTTCTAGTTTTGAGGAGGCACATGTAAAGCATGTATAGCGGGATGCCATGGAGATAGGTTCAAAACCTATTTTGGAATTAGTAATTGATTCCAATATTGTAGCTAATGGGAGTATTGAAGAGTACCATGACAAGGTTGTTGGATTCTCTCGTAAAAATGGAGTTGACCTTGATGAGACTCTTGCTCTAATTACCAAAGGATTCTCTTGGAAAGAGGGAGTTGACCATGTTGAGGGTTTTGCTTTAGTTTTTAAATGTTTTGAGATACATAGGTAGATACCCATGTTTATAGGTTGATGGATGCCCTATGTAGGATATTATTTGGACTATGAGCTTGGTATTTCATGATGGATAATATTTGTGCATATTTTTATATTATTTATTTTGATAGATTTGATTCACTTCTCTTGGTCTTGTATGGAGATGCAACCATATTTTCCCAAATTTCTAAATGGCACATGATGTGGTATCTAAATATTTTGTCCCATGAAGTTGATATGAAGGATGTTGGAGTTTCATAGGTTGTTGATGATTCAAGGTTATCTTCCTTCAAATCCATAGGTGGTCAAGCCCCTAGCAAGGGGGGAGGTTCAAGATGCTTTGATATTATCTTGTTTTGTTAGATGCAATGATATTTATAAAGCTTAAATGATCTACATTCTACCATAATAGAAGATTATGTTGAGTTAAGATGTGAAGTTTGATGAGGATGTACAATCCTTTAAATCACAAGTATCTCCATCAGTGATTGAGGGGATCGAGGAGGTTATTGTTGCAGAATCTGATTTAGAGGTAAGAGAAGAGTTAGATCTAGGTGTAGGAGAGGAAAGCTGAAGGATACATCTTTACCCTCTGCTTTAGACCACAAGAAGACAATCTAGATTACTGAGACATTACAAGATCCAGAGGATCATGTGGAAGTTCCTAGATCTTCAATAAGGTGAGTATACCTCCTAGGAGATATGATGAGCATATTTCATTAGTTATTTCCATTTTTCAGCCTTCTAGTTGTTTTGAAGAAGTGTGGTGTGATGCCTTGATGGAGAAGGATAATGTTTAGTTGATAGTTCCTTTTGAGGAGTTAGATATTAATTTTGAGACTCTTGGAGCATATGTCCAAATTATGATGGAGTAAAATAAGTTTTGGAATGTCTCTTCAAATAATTTGTCATTCTTTAGTTCTATTAATAGTATGTTTTTAATCATCTTACAATGTTGTAGTTTAGTTTGCTACCATGTTCTTGGGAGAATTGAGCTCGCTTAAAATGGATCATGGTAGTATTTTCCTTTATGCAAGTTTGTTTTCCCTTTTTATCAAAGCATTAATTCATGGAAAGAGAAAGTCTCATCCACACCAAAAGATAACTTGGTGACAACATGGTCTTAGTAAGCATGGAGGTTCTCAAGTACATGGTCATTGATATAATTGATTAAGATTGATTTTGATTTATGAAGTGTGGTGTGTTTCATGTATTTCTCTTTTTAATATTCATTCATTGGATTCTCTATATACCAAATGAAGCACTGTTGCAAAAAAGATCAATTTGAACACACCTTAATTTACATCCATGGTGGATATAAAGTAAGAAATATTCAATGATAACCTGATTTACAACCATGGTGGATATAGAGTAATAAATATTCAATGATGGATGAAGTGTGGTGTGTTTCATTTTCTTCATTTGATTTCATTTATCTTTACTCATTGAATTATGTTCTATATACCAAAACAGAGTATTGTTGTAGAGACGTTTAGATCTTAAGAATCGAACTCTCAAATAAAACATGATTTAGAATAATTGTGGATATAGTAAGACATAATTTAATGATGTTTCTAACCCAATTTGAATAACTCAATTTGGGTCTCAAACAAAAAATTTATGACCAAAACATTGACTGGATGTAGAGTAGGCAGCTCAGGAACATAGTTAGGACAACCACTTTTTCGATGCCTAAACAGATATATATTTAAAAATTGTTTCTATGGTGTATTATCCTATGAATATAGCTTTCAATGTAATTTGAATCACTCAATTTCAATATTATATGAGAAATTTATGCCAAAAATACTAACTGACTATCCTAAATCTACATTCCTAAAACTTTGTTTCCTAGGATGTCCCTTGGCATATTTGACCTGTCAATTGTTATTTTATTCAAAAAATATTTCTATTGGAGATACCTACATGAATCTAATTTAATTTCCAAGTGGAATCGCTTCAATCTGACCTTTAAGGAAAACATTATGATCAAAATAGTGATTGTTGGTCTAGGCGGAAATTTGAAAACAACTTTATCATGCAAGTCGTTACTAAGAATATGTGGCATATCATCTCATGGAATTTAAAAAACATATTTATACTAGATATATTCCCCTAGATATAATTTCATTTGTCTTTGGAATAACTCAAATCAGACATCAAACGAAGAGGTTATCACTTAAATACCACTGGGTAGTCTAGTTGGCCAACACTCCTCAACAGGGAAAAATGCATTTTGTTTTATTTCTCTTCCTTGGATTTGTTTTATAACAACTACTAGTCAATTTTTTGGATGAAGAGATTCAATACACATCTCTTCTTCCATGATCTCATGTTTTATTGTAGGAAATTGCTAGTTTTTTGCAGGTCCCAAGAGGATCAAGAAGGCCAATCTATGCACAAGTGATTTTAATGGCCAAATTTCTTTTAGAGGGAATGTCTCGTTAGAATCCTGAAGCAGTAAAGTTCATACTATGTCAAGTCACATCCTCCATGCTAGTATTACCAAACGAAGCCTCCCAGAATCCCATTATGTCATGGCATGCTCATTTATTTTCTCTCTTCCAAGCTTAACAATTCATCTATGTTGAAGTTCGAACTTCTATTTATTTATGTAGCCAATATTAAACTTTTCATGTTACTACAAGTCCCATATGATGACTCCAAACCATTTTCCCTTCATGAGATTATCATGCTTTCCTGATCCACCCAGTTCTAACCCATGAATAAATTATCTCAGCTCACTTACATGCTAAGTTACCTCACTGTCCCCTTCCTTTTGTGAAATCAATTCTTACCTGATAGTGAAAATATTTTATCTATGGTTCTTCAAATCATTTCTCTCTATGCTACAGTTGGATGATGTGGGATTCCTTAAGTCCCTCTTTCCAACAAATATTGTCCCATCGACACTAGCACCTTATATGGGATCAATATTAGAGATATCTTATAGTACCTTGGGGCTTGCATCCATTAATAATAGACTCCCTCACTGACGACAATGGGAATCCATTAATGTCCCCTGATTGTCATATTTTGCAGATGACTCAAATTCAACACATTCATTCGTACCTATCAAAATGTACTATGGTACATTGACACTCATTTTTATTAATGGCGAGTTTCCTTGCGTTGGTTAACGATATCGATTAATGATTGGTAATCCAATTAATTCTTCCCATGTTCAACTTTGACACATTCATTCACATGGTTAGAATTGTACCACAAGTTTGGATACAGTTGAAGAATTTATGGTTTCATATCACTAACAATAGTTTGTAGCTTCCACATTTTAATCAAAAGTTCAGCTCCAGTATATTAGTTCCAACAATAAGAAGGCACAAAGGTTCTAGTTTCAGATCTTACTCTCTGTTCCGCCAGTGAATAAGAAGGAAGCAACATGATTTAGATCAAATTGTTTCACTTCAGATCCATTATCCAACAATATAAACCAAAATATTATTCTATTATCAAAAGATCTCTCAGATGCACAAGTCATGGAATTCTCAGGGAAGTGCAAGCATGCTTTTTTCTAATATTTAATCGGTAATTCCTTGAATTTTAGAAGAGATATATTTGGAAAATTTCCTATGTCTACATGATCTTTTTGATGTCTGCATATTCCTTTCCCTATTTGTCAAATTTTTCCGAGGACAAAAAACATCTTCAGTTGGGGGGGGGGGGGGG
>CBVK0101227828.1:0-12476 GCA_900067695.1 Picea abies
TCCTGCCATTTACACGGACTTGCCAATCGGTCTACACCCCTGCGGGCGATGATTCTTATATCTTTATTCACATTACTTCTTTGCAAATATTTGTTTTAATTTTGCCATTTCCTTCCAAATATTTATTTTGAATGAAGGTTTTAGTTAACAAACACACCATGATTCATGTACTTATGAATTATTACCTTTTTTTGAGCATATGTACTTGCTATGTGTGAACACGCCCTTGTTTTGTACTAAGTAACTATAAGTATTGAGCAAAGCAATGCAATAAATTGTATAGTTATCATTGCTTATCAAACGAGTCGATATAAAGGTGCTTAATTAAAGTAGATCTTGTTAAGTGTTCCTTGACTATAAATAGACATATTCATAAGAAAGATAGGTGAAGGCTCATTCTTTCCTTATGATATTCTGATATGAGCAGTGCAACCTCTAAGCTTGGCTCCACATATCTAGATTGTAATATTGTTTGAGATTAGAATCTGCCTTTCCACAATGAGTTTTCTTCTTGATATTTAAGTTGTTTCCCACTATAAACTTTGTGTTCTAATGTGTGATGATGGTTATTATATGGTTTGCTAGAAGAATTCCAAGCATGGTTTATGTTGATGGTTATTTCCATTGTTATGATGGTTGTTTAGTTTAATTGATGTAATTCTTATGATTTAGATGATTGCACCTCTCTAGTTAGGTTAATGAATACAATTTTAATAGAAATATATAAGTTTTCCGATATGTCAATTGGGTCTAGCTCGGGTGGTTGAGAGGAGAAATTGCTATCCTCTCCACCCAAGTACAAATCCTACTTGTGACATGTTCGCTCTTCGTGAACCAAATATTGCTCATTGAGGCTCTTCAGGAGCCATGAGAAATATCTCACTCTTGCTTATGGGTTGGAGGGTGAGATAAGAAGTTACATGTAAAAAAATATTTTTTCTAATAACTTGTTATTTCAATTAATGGTTTTGTTTGGTATTAAGTAGTACACTTTGGTTGATTAGAATGTTCGTTTGTTATTATGTTTTTTTAGGCTGGAGTCAATTTTATACCTAACATTTGGGGGCCATTTTGTGAGCTCAGGGGGATCTCTCGACAAAGAGATCATACCACCAACGAACCCTAAAAGGGGTTATGGGGGGCAAGCTCAAAAGTAAACAAGATATTAAAGCTTAATGTCATGAAAAATACTTTCGAGAAGACTAATATGACTTGGAACTCAAACGATAAGCAAGAATTAGGGTATCATTGAAGATTGGAAAGGGAACATCGATTTAAGAGATTCTACTAATAGACATTGAATTTGAACATGCAATTGATTCATACTAGTGACACAAAGATGGTAAAAGTGATACCCCGAGGACTTGTAAGGGAAATCCACCAGACTTGCAAAGTATCCAAAGACTAAGACATGATGCACTCAAACCTTGTAGAGGGAGTTGTATATGGATTTACACTATGAGGAGACTAAAAGGAATAAAGCACAAGAAGAGTGTTGATCAATATATCTGAGTTACCTAAGATTGATTGTATGGGGAGAACAAACGACCATATGTTCATTCTCTATATCCACTATGAGGTTGAAAAACAGATCGACCCATTGACCGATTAGATTACATTCAAGGGTGCCCTAAGAGGTGGAACATTCGATTGGTATACGAGAATTGATGAAAATTTAGGTTTTAGAAGCTAAGATGACATGATTAATCAATTTAAGGAAGCTTATGACTACATTGATACAAAAAAACAAAACTTTTATAAAGCTCCAAGGTGTTTGGTAAGGGAGGGGGAAGCTATGCAACAATGACTCTTGACTGAAAAATATTTTCGGCTAGTTGGTCTATAATATTCCCAAACTCGCACCCATGCACTAGTTCATATTAGGCATATGGCCTATTCTTTGATCACTTGTATGGGGGAACCGATTGAAGTCATATTGGAAGCCCTCAACATGACCATAGAGATGGAGGATGAGATGGCATTAGAGCACAAGAAAAAGAACATTGCAAAAAAGATCGGGCCTAGAAAAATATCAATGAAGCTAAGAAACACGGTTGAAGTAGGGAAAGAAGGAAAACAACGACTCATAATCTGATGACTCGAGAATCCTACACATGAGCATGTTGTTGGATGAGGATTGTGAGAAAGTATGGCTGGAATGGATGCATGATAATCATGAAGTCTACCTCGAGTATATAAAAAATATAACTTGAGTAGAAGTCCAGAGCGCCAACCTGATAACACAGTATGGAGATGTGAAATATCTAGCCAGGGTCATAGAATGGTTTGAGAAATGAATGAGATTTGTTTGTAATGAAAAACAAGTAAAGGAATTTTCGATGTCAACATATAAATGGTGGACGACTTACTTCATCTTGAAGCTAGAGATCACATGGAAGAAACTCATACCCTTATTCCCGTGACAGTTCAACAAAATCAATGGAGAAAAATACTGTGGGTGTTATAGAGTAGTCCAATTTCGACATGAATAACGGTTAATGAAGATTAAGTAAGGCCACATGAAACAATTCAAGGATTTTGAAGAGCAAGTAGTGCATATTCTCCTGGATTTTATCAATGACTCTACCTACAAGTGGTATGACTAACATTAAGCACTATGCAATGAGTTAATCATTGGCTCATTGCTTTTTCATCTTGTTTGTTATGGTGAATAGTGTGTATCTAATGGATAGGATGGAAAAGGAAGTGAACCAATCATTGACTCACTTCATGGTGCTTAATGTTAGCCATCATTTATGACATTTGTGGCTAAATGGAAACCTCTTCCTATCATAGAATGCCATCAGGACTAGTCAATGCACCAACATGCTTCTCCCAAACAATAATAGAGATCTTTAAGGATTTTATCCATAAATGGTTGAAAGTCTACTTGGATTTGGATGATTGGGAATTGTTTGGATGCCTAAATAATCACATCTCCAATCTCATAATGAACATTTGGAGGGAGACTAGAGTATCTTTGAATCCCAAGAAGCATTAGTTTCTGCAATCTATCAAGAGACTCTTGGGGCACACATTCTTGAAACAGGGGATGACTGTAGATCACAATAAGGTAAAGGTAATCTAGGACATGGAACCCCCGACAAAGCCATCAAAGGTTAAATAATTTTTGGGGCATACAGGGTACTAATGAAAGTCTATTAAAGGATATGTGTGGATAACATACTTGATGAAGATGTTTCTAAAGATGGAAATGCCATTAATCTAGAGCAATGAATGCCAAGAATGAAGGTTTTAGAACTTTTATTGATAAGTTCATGTATACAACACATAATCTTTCATGTAGATCATCCTCCCATATTGCCTCTTGAATGTGAAGTTATTGCATGTGAGTACTAACATTAGGGTAGGGGATTGGTACCTCTGTCAAGATTATACAATTCTCAGAATCTTTGGCTCTAAAGTGGATTCCTTTCTACCATTTACTTGCCATTAGAATATTTGCATTGAAATATATCCGTCAAATATTGAGCTTAGATTATTTGCATTTTGCCTCCAAGCATAAAAAAATCCTATTTCACTTTACTTGTAAAAGTCTTTTCTTTTGTAGGCAATGTATATAACATCTTAAGTTCATACAATTTCAATATGAGAGAAGTCCAACACTATGATCCTAATGATGTCATCATTGAAAGAAGAAGTTGGAACAAAAATTCAACATATCTTATTTATTTCACTTTAAAGTTAGAGAGATTGGCAAATAAAGAAAGTTGGAGAGAATAATACATTATTGAAGAAAATCAAATGCAACCTGATATGATAGCAATGATCAAGAATGAAGTAGTTCCTACTACTATTATTTTTGTTGTTCAACATAGCACTAGGCTTGATATTATTATTCTAGATAAAATGTTTTAAATGAAGTTGAAAGGGTAGATGACTCTATAGCTACTAAGGTTGTAGATAAAGATGGTAGTTAACAAATATTTGAAGAAAATCACAATGAAGTTGCAAATGAGAAGATATTGCTTGTTGAAACTCCACAAAAGAAAGATATGGGAAAAAAGGGAAAGGTGGAGAAGAAAATCCCGACCCAAAGAATTCAAGTGAGCTTGAATCAAAGAAGCTTAAACTTCTTAATGAAGAAAATCAAAAGGTGCTAAGTGTTCCAAAGGAGGTTCCTAAGAATTCAAAAATTGTTCATGCTATAGATGTACAAGGGGAATATTGAAAAGAAGAAAATGATGAAGCATCCTTATTCTAGAGGAACATTTAAAAAAATTAATGCCTAGTTGGCCTCTTGGCTCAATAAGCACTATTTTTTCAAAACCGATACTTGATATTTTTATTGAAGAAGCTCCCTTAGAGCCTAGGCCACCTAAAACCAAATTTGATACAATGACATATGAAATTAAATCCAAATTTATCTTTTGAAATGGTTGAATTGAAAAATAAATTTAGTAATATCAGGAAGAATCAATACCCTCGGGTTTTTCCTAAAGGAGCAATGAGTCCAATATTTATAACAACTATAGATTATGAAAATAGGTAATTTAAGATGAATCCCCTTCAAGTAAGAGTAGGTATAGATGAATATAGATACCTTCTATGTCTGTTTAGTTAAGATAGAGGTGTCATTTGAATCTTAGAATACTATGTGTATTGCTTTGGCTATGATTGAATAACTTCTTTCTCGCTCTTTAAAACAAAATATTTAAATCATCTAAGTTACAATGAACTTATTACAACATCTTTATATATTGAGGGATACCCCCTCTGGCTATTGAAATATTAGTTTCAACCTAACACGGGGAGGTTATCTAACCTCTAGTGGATGCATGGCATAATTACCAAGGAACAACATCTCAAGGAACAACATCCCGATTGGCATTGTTACCAGGGAACAAATATTTCTCCTTAGGAAAGACAAAAGATTAAGTTTGTTTTCTTGAAGGTGAGAAAAAACAAAGTGACAAAGCTATTTGATTCTTCAAAAGAATACCTTTGAAGAAGATTTCACCTAGTGACTCCACATTCTCAAGCTAGAAGGTTGGAGGAGATACACTAGGTCTTATTCTAAACTCGAGACCTAGAAAGATTAATTTTAGAAGCAAATTGTAGGGGGACAATTAGTTCTTCCTCTTCATGTAATCCTATACTTGAAAATAAACCTAAATCAACATATGATTATTTTGAATCTGATTTCTTTTTCAAGACTCCTGCCAAAATCCTCAATGAGCCTTTAGAGGATAAAGGTAAACCATTAATTGATTTTTCATCATCTAGCCTATCCTTTTCTGACTACGGTGAATTGATATCACATTCTCTCCATAAGTTTCCTTTTTGAAACCGTATACCTCCATAAGCCAAAATTCTTATTACTCATCATTTACAAGGGATGGTTGGAAATATTCCTTGCAGAGGAGGAAATCCAACTCCTCCACCCCCACCACAAGTTAACCCTTGGTTGGAAAATAGGTATAGACCCCTCCAATTACCAACTAATCCTCATGATATGCCCCATAACTATCTTAAATTATTGCCTAAATTCAATGGGGATAATGAAGTAACAACTCAAGATCATATAGTTTCTTTTCAAGATTGTACTGATAATTTTGCAATAGAGGAAGATGATGTATTTTTGAGAATATTTTTTCATTCTCTTGAAGGTGACTTAGAAAATGGTTTAGGAGTTTGAGTCTTAACTCTATTAACTCTTAGATAGGTTTTCATAATATTTTCATGAGTAAATGGGAAGAAAATAAGGACCATTAGTAGTTTGGGCCAATGAAAAGAAAGAAGGGTGAATTTGTAATTGATTTCAATAAAATATTCAATCGGGTATATAACAAAATCCATGATTATATATGACCTTCACAAGTTGTTGCTAAAGTAGCCTATGCAATAGTAGATGACCTAGACTTTGCTATGACGCTTAGAGAAAGAAGATCTAGAACAAAACCAATGCTCAATTCAATCCATTGAGAAAATGAGGATCTCTCCATCCAATCAAATGAAGGTAACAAGGGGTCTAAAACCATTTTTTTATACATGTCAATAAGCCTTCGAACTTGGTTAGTAAACTTTGATTGGAGTAGAAAACCTCGATTGAAAGTTTGTAAAGAAAGAAACATTGAAAAAATGTCCAGAGAAGAGGAGAAATATCATGATGAAACAAATCCAATAAGAAATTCTAGGGATAATGAAACAATGATGAAACGAAATAACGAAAAGGAAAATATCATCAAGGAAATTGAGTGCAAGTTAGGACTTGAATTTCTCTACTAGAAAATCTCAAGAGATGCTAGGTAGGGAAAAATGAATAAGAAAACATAATAAATGGTAATAGAGAAGATTGATGTTTTAACTAGGCATTGAGGTAATAGGACAACCCATGAAAGATGGCACACAAGGCAATCAACAATCAACATGTGGTATAGGGCCCATCGAAAGAAAGAGATTAAAAAGGGAACTAAAAAAATAAATTTACCAAAGGATAAGTTTACATTTATTATTATTGAAATTTTATGGTTATTAAAAAGAAAAACTTAGATAATATTAGATAAAGACGAGAAGTTAACATTTGTTATTATTGAAATTTTATGGTTATTAAATAGAAAAACTTGGATAATATTAGATAAAGATGAGAATTGTTACAAGCAATTTTTTATTTAATACCATTGTGAGAAAAATTGAAATAAAAGAGAAAACTAACAAAATTGAAAAAAAATAAAGAGGATAGAATATGAGATAATTGCAATGAAGGAAAACAAAGACAAAAAAGGAAAGAAAAAACTTCCAATTAAACAAAAAGAAAGAGGATGGACAAAAGAGGAAAGAAAGAAGAAACATCAAAGGTAAATGATAAAATAGAAAAAAAATAAAAAAATGGAAAAGGTAGTTAAAAGAGGAAAGAAAAAAAGGAAAACCAAAAAGTAAGTAATAAAATGAAAAGGGGTGGTGAAAGAAAGACACAATGAGGGAAAACTAGAGACAAAGAGACAAAATAAGTATACGAGAAGAGAAAAAGAATAAGAAAAGTTTCTCATTATATTATTAAAGAGTTTAGAGTTTAACGATGGTGAAAATTAGAAGTGATAAAATAGAAAAAAAAAAATAAAAAAATGGAAAAGGTAATTAAAAGAGGAAAGAAAAAAGGAAAACCAAAAAGTAAGTAATAAAATGGAAAGGGGTGGTGAAAGAAAGACACAATGAGGGAAAACTAGAGGTAAAGAGACAAAATAAATATAAAAGAAGAGAAAAAGAAAAAGAAAAGGTTCTCATAATATTATTAAAGAATTTAGAGTCTTATGATGGTGAAAATTAGAAGTGATAAAATAGAAAAAAAAATAAAAAAATGGAAAAGGTAGTTAAAAGAGGAAAGAAAAAAGAAAAACCAAAAAGTAAGTAATAAAATGGAAAGGGGTAGTGAAAAAAAGACACAATGAAGGAAAACTAAAGACAAAGAGACAAAATAAGTATACAAGAAGAGAAAAAGAATAAGAAAAGGTTCTTATGATATTATTAAAGAGTTTAGAGTTTTATGATGGTGAAAATTAGTGATCCTAAGTTTTTAAGATGAGTTAAATGTAAAGAGATTTTTTTTTATTGCATCTTCAATTTTTAAATTAAAAGAAATATTATTAAATTTGATTAAAAATGTTTTTTTTCTTAAAATTTAATTAAAAACAATTTATAAATTTATTATTAATTTTAACCTACTAATATTTATTTTATTTAAAAAGTAAATATTAAAAATAAATAATTTATAAATTTAATATTAAATTTAACCTACTAATATTTACTTTATTTAAAAAATAAAGATTAAAAATAAATAATTTATAAATTTAATATTAAATTTAACCTACTAATATTTACTTTATTTAAAAAGTAAGTTAATTTAAAAAAAAAAATGAAGTAAATTAAAAACCTTTAATATTTATATAAATAGTTTACATGTGAAAAGCCCCATAGGGTAAGGAAGTTTGAATAATATATGGTCGTTAAAGTCTAAGCAAAATAATGGCATACGTTGAAATATAAGCAGAATTATTGCCTTTTCAAAAGCGTTTAGAAGCTTCTTATGGACGCTAAAAAGCTTTTTAGGGTTTCTTTCTTTAAGTAGTCCACTTAATCGTAGGACATTAACTCACCAAATGTCCTAGGTTTTTTTTTCTTTAGGTAGTCCACTCAATTGTAGGACATTCACTCACCAAATATCCTTCATGTCGTAGTTTGTTTGTTTTTTTTTTTTTAATTTTCATTAAAAAATATGTGAAATTGGATATCCTCCTTTATATGAGTTCTTTTCTAAATTAACTTTATTAGGAAATAAACTCCATTGAATTCTACATTTTAGAGTAAAATGAAAGTTTAAGACTGAAAATACTTTTTTATTTATTTATTAAATAAATAAATAATAATAATAATATTTTATATAATATAAACAACCTTCCTTTAATCTTCATTATATACATACATGAAGGTCTAGTTGTAAGTATAAAAGGTGGAAGAATTATGTCTCGTTGTTATCTTGGTTTTTTGTATCTCGCTTTTATTGTTGGTTTGATTTTCATTGATGGGTTCAATTGCCTCGATTCCTAGAGTGAGGTTTTGAATAAATTCATGCCTGCTTGGGTCATTAGGTCATCATTCAATGCGCTTTGTAATTTTCATGGTCCATAAAAATTATGTATTATGTTACTGGGTAAAAGGTTAGACCACAATTAGGAGTAGTATTTAGTCTCATGTATGAGATTAAGGCTAGATGCTACTAGAAAGCACATGACCTCATTGAAGGTAGCCTTAGCGATGACCAAAAGAGTTACCGATTGATACTATGTAGGTTAAAATTACTTTTTGGTCATGGAGTAAGACCTAAAATTGCTTTTGATTGGGCTTGTCTTCCTCGGATGTAAGGAAACAAATTAATGACCCAAGACCCAAAGTCATCTAGTAGGAGTGAAAGTCTACCCCCTTATGAACCATCAATGGGTCATTTCATCCCACATTTGAAAATATAAACAATTGATTGGTATCCTCACCACTAATTGACAATTAGGTTATAATAGGTTTTACCACCTTCATAAAATCAATTATGTATTATGATAATTATATATAAACAACTAATATGTTTCTACTCCATTATTTGAGCAAGCAAGCCCCATCCATAACAAATATGCTATAGAATATTGCTATATAAAATAATTGTTGAAAGACAACCTAATACATTTACTATGTCTTGAAAGCTTTATATGTAACCATGTATTCTAGTGGATTTTCCATGTCCTTCATAATCTATCCTAAACACTCCATAGCCCACCTTTGTTAGTGTGATTCCAATGTACGAGCATCATACAAGGACTTGGCATGGGAAATCATCCCAAACACTCCATAGCCCACCTTTGTTAGTGTGATTCCAATGTCCGAGCATCATACAAGGACTTGGCATGGGAAATCATCCCAAACACTCCATAGCCCACCTTTGTTAGTGTGATTCCAATGTTTGACCATCATACAAGGATTTGGCATGGGAAATCCTTGGAGACTTCACCATTGTCGATGGGTGGTAACTAGGGTAAGTTGTTAGCATGGACTATAGTATGCCTAATTCGATAGGGACATTGAGAATTAGCATATCACATATAGCCAATTAGAGAACTTGACCTTGAGACCTCTTATTTCAATTCGTAGCACTCAACCACTCGAGTTAACCCATCCGACTTATATGAACTTGCTAATCTATGGAATCATTGAATTATTTTTATGCAAATTGAAGATTGATACTAATATCATGGTAGAGACATAGAAAGACTTTGGCTTCTCTATCTATTGACAACCATCTACATTTAAATAGCTTAAGTCATCCCAACTTGCGAATGAACCCCTACAACTACAAGGTTTAGTTCAAGGAGTGCTGTATTTTTGTGGTTTTTAGTAGATATGCGCAACTAGATTCTCTTACCCCTATAATAATAGTAAGAACAACAACAATAATAATCTACTCTTACCCCTATAATAATAATAATAATAATAATAATTTTTTATCATGGCTAAGCCAAACACAAATTGGTGTATGAGACCCCCTTGTTTGTGGGACAAGGAGCCTCCTCATGACAATAATTTGACTGCTAAAGTCTATAGATGTATACATACCCTACCCCCCTCTAGACTTGAACCTGTGACCTGGATTACATGATGATTTTGAATTTTAATTAAGCATTCATACCCTATGAATTAATGCCATGATTAGGTTGTATTTATGTTTTCTCCATTATTACTACTATTAGTGTTTCTACACTCATGTCTCCATGCAAATTGTACATATATATTGCTACAACTAAATACAAAAAGAGAAAAACACTGAGGTCGATGTTAATCCAAGAAGACTAAGGCAAACAAAGAAGGAAGAGAAAAAAAAGACCTCAGGCAGTGCCCAAGACTTGGAACATGTGACGTGCATCCCACCAGTGTTGCTTCTCTAAAACGAAATGAGTGGAATAGATACAAGATGAGATTTTGAAGATGAGAGAACCAAATGGCAACACGTCTTTCACAGACAACCGGAATCCGTTGGCCTTCGGTATCACTGACACGTGGCACATGCTTGACTTGCCACTTCATCCTCCTTTTCCCACAATAACGAAGGTTAGAGTTTAACAAACCTCTTTTTGCGCGTATTTTAACAACCTCCATTTTCCTTTCATTTATTAACAAGCACCCAATCACAGGAACGACTCAGTGGGGGTTATTCACTTTGGTCATTGTTGAAATTTTACATTTCAAAGTTTTTTTTCCATATAAACGTTTTCTTTTTTAATGATGATTCTTTAATTTTTTTTTTGCTTTTCCTTTATTTTTTTTCCTCATAAATATTTTGGAGTAATATTTGTGTAGGTATTCGATGCAAAGTTGTTTTTCATTTATATGATTTTTTTATAATTTATTTATTTTGAAGGAAGCAAAGTTTATCATAATTTAGTGGTCAATTGAAAGTAAGTACAATCATTATTCATTATTCTTGACAGACTTTCACTCAATCAAATGCCTCTAAGTTTTGGGTTATTAACTTGTTTCCAATACATGACAACAAATATTACTCTCGGTTACAATTTAACCTCTTACCAAGAAGAACTCCATTCATATAATTTCTTTTAAAGTGAGAAAAGTAGATTATATCAGATTTAAAAATGCTAACATGTTAATATTGTTTATATAAATAAGATACATTTCCAAATATAATCCAATCTTTGTTTATTTATTTTAATTATTCAATATATGGTGCAAAAAATTATGTTGACTACAAATTTGCTAAAGTCATGATCTTTTACCAATGTAAGGTTTGATATTGCAATTCCGCAAGCTACTTCGAGTATGATGTTATATTACTTTTTCCAATCAAGGAGTTGACATCTTTTTTGATATGATTTCTTCCCAACAAACAAATATATTCAAATCAAATAAGAAAAATCTATAAACAATGATGAGTTATATGTAGAAAGAACTCACCAAAGATAGCTTGTTAATAACTTGTTAAGGTTGTTAGGCATGTCATCCAACATGCTTGTATGATTTTTCATCGTCACAAGAGCTTGCACATCCACCAGATGCCTCAAAACCAAGAAACCCAACAACCTTTATAACATGCTCAAGCTACATCTTTATATTGGTTGCAACAGGATGTAAGGGAGTAGACATATGTTTGCAACTCATGAATGACACTTTTGAAGTTCATGTGAGTAGTGTACATGCAATTAGAATATCTCAAGGATATTTAATATGATTTTTGTTCTTTCATCTTGTTTTTTTAACTTATTATTATTTGTACTTTTATATATGAAAAACTATTCTATATTTACATTATAGAGGGCGAGGAGATAGTGTGACGCATATAGCTTTGGAGCGGTGATATTGGAAATGATAAGAAAACACAAACCATCTTTCAAATTACCTAACTTGTGGAACCTTACATATGCATGGTTGTTTCACATAAGACACTTTTCTAAATAAATAATTTTTCATGGAACAAGTGAAAACATTGAGCTTTTGTTCGATAATTTAAATGCTTTCACCGTGATATGGATGTGTTAACTTTAATTCAAAACTAATCATTCTCTAGCAGTTTTGACAAATAGAAAGTCGAATGATTGCATAATTACAATCAAGAAATCCATTTTCGTCTATTGGTCCTTTACTTCTTTCAACATTCCTCAATGAAAAAGATCTTAATAACAAAACATTGAAGCCCAAAATGTGGCTCAAATTTGACATTACCAAATAGCTCGATCCTAGGCCCAAACACTTAGTTCTCCATATCATTTATTCTCATGCTATGCCCATACTTCTATAATCGAAATAGAAGAGGTGGGAAACAATTCAATTGTCCGTGTCTTTAATATTCTAAACTCAGTTGTGTGGATAGACTGATTACAATGAGAAATCACACACACACACACACACACACACACACACACACACACACACACACACACACACACACACACACACACACACAC
>CBVK0101227829.1:0-17930 GCA_900067695.1 Picea abies
TGGCTAATAACCCTAGAAGACAAGTCGACTCAAGAGGATAATTGGTATTAGGTTATTAGCTTACAAGAGAAGAAGTCGGCCAGAAGAAATGTTATATACTAAGTAAATAGACACCCAGAATGAGAAGTCGGCCCAGGCAGTTAGCCAGAATTAGTATAAATACAGGAGGCCAGTCTTCATTCTGGTAGTCATTCTCAGAATTGCAGAGCAGCACTTGTGTGTACTGCAGTTTCCCAGTTTGTGCACAAGTTTGGACGAGAGTTGTCGTTGCAGCTAGCAGATTCCGTTTTGGCTTGGACTATCTCTTGGTTATGGTTTGGAATGTTTGCTCAGCTCTTGTTTGGTGCGCTATCCTTAGAGAAAGGTACGCTACCCTTTGTTTGACTATCTAGCCCAGGGTTTTCTTCCAGAGTGATTCTTTGTCAAGGTTAAGGTGCTCGGAGGGTGGCTTCGGCCTATGGTTGGGTGACAATAGTGATATTGTCGATGGTAAAATAAGCACATCCATTATATTCTAATAGGTTATGGGCCCACACCTCCTTCATTCAGTCTAACCACTGGAAGGGGAATAGCCATAAGGATACTAGGCTTGGTGAAGAACTGCTGCTAGGGTTTCTAGCAGGAGCAATTACCAAAGAACTACCATTAGGGTTACTAGCAGGCGCGGTTTCAGAAATCCTAATCCTCTCGTTGAGGCACCTTAAGTGAAGGGATTGACCTAATTTTCGGATAGACTAGTGCGCCCCCAGCCTAGTGCACCTCCTGGTACTCTCAACAAGCTAAGGCGTCAACTTTGAGTTTCTGGTCAAATCTAGGGTTGACCAAGTCAAAGCAACCATGACTTACTCTATGAAGTCATAAAACAAGTTAGATGGAGCTTCTAACTTCAGAGCGTGGAAGACAAGGATTGACCTCATCCTTGCCAAAAAAAAATGGTGGATATCATGAAAGGAAAGATCGTGGAACCAGAGTTTGAAGAAGGAAAAGAGAAGGAACTGCAGAACGTTGCAGTTATGGAGAAGTTCAAAGATAGTGACGTCAATGCCATGAATATCATAGTGGACTCTATAAAATACCACTTGATACCCTACATCTCCCATCTTGACTCATCGAAGAAAATGTACGATGCCCTAACAAACCTCTTCTCAGTCAGAAACATTGGACAAGTAATGAGTCTGAAGAACGAGCTTCGTGACATGAAGATGAATGATGATGACAGCATAACATCATACTTTATGAGGATCTCTCAGTTAAGAGATCAACTACAAGCTATTGAAGAGATCATCTCAGAGACGGAACTGGTAAATATAGTACTCAACGGTCTTCCCAAGACATGGGATGCATTTGCCACAAGCATGAACACAAGGAAGCAATATCCTACATTTGAAGGACTTTGGACTTGATGTGCTCAAGAAGAATCAAGGATCAATGCAAAAGAGAAACCCCAAAATAAGTATGATGATCAAGCCTTTACAACAAGATTCAAGAATTTCAGGAACAAAAGGAAGTTTGGTTCAAGGAAGAAGCCAAATCAAGAGAAAGACATGTCAGAAATATAATGCTTCAACTGTCAAAAGTATGGTCACTACAAGAATCATTGTCCCAAGCTAAAGAAAAGGATGGGGACACACGAAACATCAGTTGCCGAAGAAAAGGAACTTACAAACAAGACCAAGCAGGATAAAACGTACTTCTTCTTCTAAAAGACAAGGTAACAATACTCTTCTTAGTTCTTATACATATCTTGTTTGCATAGTCTCTGTACATATCTTGTATATCTATCTCTTAGAAGATAATATGTTCCAAGAAGAACTATACCTATGGAAGAACAAACAAGATAAGGATTGCTATCATTATACAAGTCATATAATACACATGAAAGGATGAAATACATCAAATCATGTGGAAGCTATTACAAGATAAGCCAAAATCAAATTCAATCTTGAAGAAACTTAGAAGAAGAAAAGACATAAAGAAGTCAACAATCAAGAGGAAATTGGAGAAATACTTATGACACTTTGTAGAAGACAATAAGGATGCAGACAAAAGCATGGACTTTGTTAGAGGGAGGGATCCGATTATATATTTCCAAAAGAAAAACATGCACTCATACATGAAGCAAGGATTAGGAGGGAGCTAATCCTATGATCCATTGAAGATGATGAAGTATATATCCATGGTAGCAACCATGAAAGGCAGTACATGTTCAATTCGACCTTAGAAGAAGTCTTCTTCGCAAAGAAGCCTTAAAGTATCCTTGGTTTTCCATCCACATCCGTGATCCTATGATGAAAGGAAGAAGTGGAATCTTCAGGGCATGGAATCTATAAGAAACCCCATGGACCCAAGAGCTAAAGAAAAACATGAGGAAGAACATGAAGATTCCAAGAAAGAAAGAGAAGCCTGAACAACCAATCATTGTATAGAGAATCACAATATTACCAGCCTGATCTGAACTCACTAAAAGAAATCAAGCAAAGGAATTGAAAGTTGTGATGAAGAACAATGTATATGAATGCAAGCATTGCAAGATCCATAACTAAAGGTTTTCCCAGATGGAGGGAGAAGACTATGATGATTACTTGTTCTAGTAAACCAGACATACCTCTACATGAGTCATTATATCATCCGCGATATCCATGGGTTGGATTTCTACATGAGATGAATGCAAAGACTGTTCTCAAGAGAAATTGAACAAAGAACGTATGAAGAGAAACCTCAAGGCTTTGAGGTATACCAGAAATATACCATTGTATGCAAATGGAAGATGAAAACTTGGTAGAGAATCTCCAATGCACAACATAAGTTTTGTGAAGACTCTCTATAACAAAGATACTATATTAGAATGGTTATTCAGAAGCTCGGATCGCTAATCCATGACAAACACTCATGACGACCAAAGAAGTATCACTTGGATATGTTCCAGTTTGACCCTTGCCACGATGTTGTGAGCTAGCAAGAAACAAAGAGGAATCCAACAATGATTGATCAGAGCTATATGAAGCCTTCAAAGAATACCAGTGTTCCAGATAGACTGAAGTACATTGAGATCAAGCATTACATTCTCCGTGATGAAGTCCAGAAAGGAGAAAGTGGTTCTCAAATATATATCTCCACATATGAACAGATAAGCAGACATTTTGGTAAAGCCTCTGTCAAAGATAGAAGAGTTTGTATACTCAAGCTGGAGCTTGTGGAGATGAATTCCCTATTGAAAAAGGAAGAGATGATTCCCAGGTTGGGAGGGATCACTGATGTGTATTGATTTATGGACAATCATTCTTCAGTTCGAAAAATGGTCCAGAATGAGCAGTTCCTTTCTAGTTTGGAAAGTGGTTTGAGATTTCTAATGGACAAACATTTTCGAGTTCGGAAAATGGTCGAGATCGAACGGTCATTTTTGTAATGAAAATTGTTCGATGGATTGCTGATGTACCATAGACAACGATTTCCCATTGTGGTTAACATGGGGAATGGTCTATGTAAGTCTCTCTTCTTGAGGGTTACTCAAGAAGACTGGCCTGCCTCACTAGACAACGATTTCCCATTGTGGTTAACATGGGGAATGGTCCGTTTAGGAGGTTGGTGCAGGACAATCATTTCCTTTGGAAATGGTCGGGACAATCATTCTTTAGGGTAGATTCATTCTCTCCAGGTTGCACTTTGTTTAGTGCCGGGGGAATGGCCTAGGGTGGGGAATGGTCCAGGTTCAACAATTAGAGACAGGCATTCCTTAGGGCAGACTCATTCTCTCCAGGTTACACTTTGTTTAGTGTCAGAGGAATGGCCCAAGGTGGTGAATGGTCCAGGATCAGAACTTAGGACAATTATTCTTCCTTGCTTGAGAAGAATAGTCTAGATAGCTCATCATTGATGTTCAAATTTCTGAGGGCAGAAGCTCTTCCAGATCTCACAGATGTGAGTGGAAGAATGGCCCAGATGATTCAGTTTATATCATAACAATGTTTTCTATGCAGGTTGATATCAGATGATTGATATGGAGATTGTATGTCTCTGGATAGTAGATGCTTGCTACTATGGTGGACATGTTCCACTGATTATGATTATATGTCATTGATCAAGTATCTGTGTGCTACTTGGTCTGGTAGTGTACCACTGGATTATGGTTGTGTACTACTATGGATAGACACAGTTGTGTTGTTCTGATTACCTTGAATACTATTAGCAGTGTTGGAAATGATTATCAGCTAGATGGATGATCAATGTACAGAGATTTCCCAGACGAAAAATGGTCCAAGACATTTACTCTTCTAGGACATATGTCTGGATTAGAAGAATGGTTCTTGTGTCACTCTATGGAGTGAGTGACTTATCCATCATCATGTTTGATTACTCAGATGGAGTATGGTTTCGAGAGATGATGTAGCTAATGACATTGATAGCGATGATGGTGCTCATGATATAGTCATGAGATAGTCTATACAACTATGTTGATGCTACCAGGTAAATGGTATGTTTGTGCTCAAGACCATTACCTTCAATACCTCTCTAGCTAGGAGGGAGTGTTAATATTATGGTAGATGCAAGAGGTATTTACCTCCATGTGTAAACCTGATGAGAAAAGTATATTCTGGGAAGCAAGAAGAAACCCTAATGAGTTGGCTAATAACCTTAGAAGACAAGTCAACTCAAGAGGATAATTGGTATTAGGTTATTAGCTTACAAGAGAAGAATTTGGCCAGAAGAAATATTATATACTAAGTAAGTAGACACCCAGAATGAGAAGTCAGCCCGGGCAGTTAGCCAGAATTAGTATAAATACATGAGGCTAGTCTTCATTCTGGCAGGCATTCTCAGAATTGCAGAGCAACACTTGTGTGCACTGCAGTTGCCCAATTTGTGTGCAAGTTTGGAGGAGAGTTCCTTTTGCAGCTGCTGCAACTAGCATATTCCATTTTGGCTTGGACTATCTCTTGGTTATGGTTTGGACTATTTGATCAACTCTTGTTTGGTGCGCTATGCTTGGGGAAAGGTGCGCTACTCTTTGTTTGGCTATCTAGCCTAGGGTTTGCTTCTGGAGTGATTATCTGTCAAGGTTAAGGTGCTCGGAGGGTGGCTTCGGCCTATGGTTGAGTGAAAATAGTGATATTGTCGATGGTAAAATGAGCACATCCATTATATTCTAACAGGAACCTCATTCTTGAGAGCTTATCATTGGGATTAATGAGTCATCAATGCTACAAATTGTTGAGGTGATGACCCTCTTGTGCACTTTGGACAAGGATCTCATATGAACCAAGGGTGATTTTAAGAATCCCCCCCAAGATTTACATGTATAATAAATGGGAGAATCCCCATGATTCATAGGAAATTTGGAAGGCTATTTTTATCAATAATATAATATATATATATATAATTTTTTGGCTAATTTATACAATCTTGTAAAACCTTGGCGAATCTTTCACTAAATGAAAAAATCTTGGCGAATCTTTCATTGAATTATAAAACCTTGTAAAGTGTTGGCGAATTTTTTGATAAAATATAAAACCATATATAATAATAAGAACATGTATTCATTAAACTGTTATATACTCATTTTACATATTTGGAAAAAGAAACATAATTTGTCCATCCTCTAGACAAGGTTACAATAAACATAATTTTGATCAATCACAAATGACGTTCTCTGTTGTTTCTTGGGAAATTATCGATGAAAAAGGATGGAAAAAATTTAGATTCATCAAAAATTGCAATAAACAATTTTTTTTTTCTAAGACTTTTGCAATCAGTGTTATGGTAGGAGTGTTCTTCCAGATTCATTGCATTAGTTTTTAATGGTAGGAAAACTGATGCGATGAATCTAGAAGAACACTCCTACCAAACATAATTTTGATTACAATGGTTTCATCACTTGTTTCAAAAATGTATTGAGGCCTTTCAAACCAAATCACTCTTAGTATATTGGAATAATGTTTGCAAGTATATCGAGCAATGAATCAATTTCCCTCAATATCTACAATAGACCAAATATTGAAAATGAACCCGAACCTTCTATAATGGTAAACGAGCAAGCTTTACATTGTATGCACTAAACATCACAAATGTTGTGGCACACTGTCTTTCTTTGCTAGTTTATGATCTTCACATGGTTGCACACAAAATTGAAGTACGACTACCATGTTTTATACTCAAACATATGTATATTTCATGCTGCAAAGTCTTCATCAAAAGGAAAATGATAATTCTTGCACTGAAAAGTATTGAAGATGATGAAGGCTTCAATTTGAAAAGCAAAAGCTACATGTATGATGCCAAAATATGGTTCTTGAACTCTCTTGGAACCATCTACCATTCACTTTGTGGAAAAATAAAAAGTTTCATGTTGGAAGGAACAATCCACCTGAACACACTAGCAAATATACTATACCATCTTTTTTCATGAATCTACATTAAGATTAATTTCTTCCTATGAAGAAGCATAACAATGATGTTTACAAAATTCTAAGAATTGTGACTTTTGTAGTTCAATTATATTTTACATAAGATTTAGCAATTCAAATAGCCAACCTAGGATTTTCCAAATAATATTATTGTGTGTAGAATTGAGGTTAAAAAAACTTAGTATGCATACCTTGCTTTGAACTGCATTCACTAACGCTTCATCACAATATGAAACATGTATTGCTTGTAGAGCAGGGCATTGCAACAACATTTTCTTTGAAGGAAACAATAGGATATGTAACTATATAGTGTATAACCAAGATGATGACAACACTAAACATTGGAAATCCATAAATTTTCTATATACCAGTTAGCTAGTATAAGTTATAGAAAAGGGACAGATAACCAAAATCTAAGGTCGGAGGCCAAAATGCAAATATCTATGTGTAGATTGACATTTGAACCAACAACTATAAATATAAAACATATGCATTAAGCAAACAATTGCAATACCAAGATTAAGGTTGTTCATTGAGACAAAGTGTATAGAATACATTTACTGACATATATGTTACGAAAGAGAGCTATAAGTATCTTAGTGAGATTTCTTGAAAATGTATTGAATATAATACCAAGTCCCCTGTCGGTGATGCTTGATCTGCAGAGCAATAGTTGAAATATATTTTTTAAAATGCTAATTAAAGCTGTTGTAGGAAAATTCCCCTACGGACAGGTGAATATCCTCTTGGATCCTAGACCCCTATTACCAAGACAAAAGTTTGCTAATATTGGACACTAACATTCCTTTAAATGTAGTTAAACTAGTCAAAGGGAAAAGAGGAAGAAAGTATGATGTACCTTTTTTTTGAAGCTTGTCCTCGCTTAGTCCGGGCTGGACTTGATCTTCAAGTTCCTTAATGAGATCTGCAATCCAATAGAAAATAAAGACAATGCATACTTCCTATTCTACCAAGATTGGCTTAAGCTAAATTTATCACAAAAGACAAGTATATTCAACCATACACAAACTTGAATGAAATAGTCCAAGCATATATTAATGAGAACATTACAAGGTACTTACAATCTGTAGATGCAATTGCAACAACCTCTCCAATTCCTCCGTATCCAACCCCTTGCTCGAAAGATCCATGATCAAAATGACAATACTTTTTGCTGATATTCTCCTCCTTTTTTACGATGAGAATGCCTCCTTTTATAGGCTATGAGAGGCTCAACCACCTTAGTTATCTTTGGAATAAGTTGAGGATATGACTCCATCAGTTGTGGCGTCTCCCTTAGATGTAGCCTAAAGCTTGGATTCAAGCCAAACCAACTCAGATCGTCTCTGCTTGTCCTTAGAGATAAGGGGGATTTCTTCCCATGATTCTATCAACCAATCAATGCTCCCTCAAAACCGGCAAAAGAGTGTTGCAACGCTCCCTGCTAGGTGGACAAGGAGCACTAGTGCTCCCTGCATGTGAGCAGGGGAGCACTGATCTTCCAAAAGTTCGTTAAGATGACCATTACTCAAGGCAATTTTTTTTTCTTAGCTTGTCAAATGATGTATTTTCCCCTTCTAACATGTCTTAGAGGATGTATCAAGTGTTTCCATGTTATCGTTCACAATGCTACATATGCATAACGAGAATGCGACATTTACGACACTTGCAACAAAAGTGCGACACTTGTGACAATGATAATGTGACATTATCAAAGTGAGGGATTTTGACGTGTAACAAATTGCCCCCCAAAGTGCAAAGTCAGAAGATGAAAGTTGATGACTGAAGTGATTTGTATATTTTCGAAGCAAGGGTATGGAGTTGCAAAACCTATTAGAAGCTACAAACAACCATCAAACAAATGTTATCATGTGTTTCAAACCCAAGGCATGCATACCTATGCTTGAGTAACAAAGAACTTTAAGGTATGTCTGCCAATAAATACATTGCAGATCCATGATGATACTGACTAAGGGTATTTCCACCGAGGATACAATGTGGATCTATACCTCCATGACATGAACTGATCGTAGCCACAATAAATACATAGTGGATCTATGAGATGATAAAGCATATCCACAAGCCAATACAATGTGGATCTATGTGACAATATATCAACATGCTCAAAATATCTCCTTCGCAGCCTTGGGAAAGTAGATAACAAAGTGAATTCTCAACCCAGGGTCTTTGTCCCACTCCCGATGTGGTATGAATCTAGCCATGTGAATAGATGTTTTGATGTCGAACATGGTAGAAACCACTTGATTACCAGTCATTCAGGTAAACCATTAACAAATGCGATGGAAATTGATAATGATGTTAATGACTCCCAAGGTACCCTAGTACAATCCAACGAATGTGAATAAATGAGCTAAAGTCGAACATTTGTGGAATCATCTGATCAGAGGTCAATGATGTAAACCTACTTTCAGAGGCGAAGAGGCCTGCCATTGAGGCATGCAGGTCCCAAGTTACTAATTGGTTTCTAAGTCTAATTCCCGAATGATGTGTTGAAGTCGACATGAATAGACTCGTCAAAGGAGGGCATTGATGTATCACCCATCATCGACACAAAACTATCATGGAGATGTAATATGGTGAATCGAATGAGTATGAACTGACACAGGTATTGAAACTGAAAATTTGTGATGGTTTAATATTGAGGTGAATACTTCCCTTGAACATTGAGGCACAACATGACTTGTTAACATAACCGTAACGTGGACCAAAACATAATGAAGTGGACACTGTGACATTCATCGGATGACCCAAAGGAGTGAAAAGACTCACATGATTGGTTCAATACAGAGGTTTAGCGAATTATCCAAGTGTTCAAAATGTAGATGGAAACAAGTGCCGTGTTCAAGGGCGAATGCAAGAGTGACTTGTGACGATTCTAAAAGATAACTTGACTTACTTCCTTCAATTTTTTCCTCCATCCAGATAGACGAGTACCTCTTTTTGTTTTTATGAGCTCGAGGAGGATAACACATACTCGATATAACTCACCTTCGGTAAGTCCCTCTTCCATTTTTTAACGAGCTGGAAGAAGTAAGGGTTCGGTCCCATATGGACCCTTCAATGTGTGATTTTAGCGAGTATAGAGAAGGAAAACTCGGTGGTTTTTCATGTTTAGAGAGTCTAAAAATAACTTAAAGGCGAATCCAGGGTTGTCCTTTTTCATAATTTTAGTCTCTGAAGTCCGAAAAAGAGATAAACTGCTACTTGGGAGACGCCCTTTCAAAACCTTTTAAAATGAGTGTGAAAGGAAGCAAGATCACTCGACAATATTTTCATGTTTAGAGAGTCTGAAAAGAGCTTAAAGGAGACTCCAGGGGGTTCCTTTTTCGTGTAACCTTTACGAGTCTGAAAAAGTGATAAAAGTCTACTTGGTTACATTCCCATGTTTTTTCGAGCGAGAGAAAGAACAAAGATTATGCTCATCAGTGTCACATTGTCGAAAAGATACTGTTTAAAAACTTGCAAATATAGACAGTTCTGGGCCCAAAGCATTAGTGACTCCCCAAAAATATTAAAAAACCCAAAAACAAACTTTATATTAGCGAGAAATGGAAAAAATCAACCCTATCAAATAGTAAAATAGGTTAAGAATTTCATTTACCAATTGATTTTTACCCAATTCTTCTAGGTTTGGATTTTTCCACCTTTGGAGGGAGATTTTTGAGTTGTGAGTACAAAAGCTGCGGTCGACCATTTTTGATTCCATCTTGACTAGGTTGGTTACCTTGCCTTTCCAATCATTTTTTGTGGTTTAATTTTGTGTTTTAGCTCATATTTAGGGTGTTCTGGGCTCCTTAAGAATCCCTAGGCGCCAAACTAGATCGAATCTCCCTCAAAGGGATGAGGGGATCTCTGATCAAGATATCAACACCCTGGGGCACATGCCTAGGGAGCGCTAGCACTCTGTGGGAAAAATTAAGGGAGCGCTGGCGCACAACCAATTTTGTTTTTGCATTTTGGGCTAAAAAGACACAATTTTTTGCCATAGAAAGTTGACTAAAGATGTTTAATTGGTTGTATTTGCAGATTATACAGATCATATAGCCATGATTGAATGGAAGGAATGTGAACATGAGTTCAACGACATTTTCGATTTACAAATCCCTCAAGCAAGGGTGGCTTTGAGAAATTGTGGTCTACTCAAGTACTTTAAACTCCAGAATATGAGGAAAGAGGTACCATTACTTGAGTACCTGATCAGATCGTGGGATGATGCCGAACAAGCATTTTTCATTGGGCCACAGATGCTCGAGATCGAGCTTGACAATGTGTACTTTTTGATGAGCCTCTCGAGGAGAGGGGCTCTTGTCCTTTTGTCTGGACATCGGGAAACTCCTCAACCCACTGAGGCATATGTGGCTGAGCACTGCATTCCAGGATCTTGATTGGCCGGTGGGAAAATCTTGATTAGAGATGTGAGGGATTTTGCATTGAGATCTATTCTATTCTCCATTACCAAATTAGCAGGTAGCACTAACGCTCATATAGCTTCGAAATCCTAGATGTCATATGCTTTACAATGTGTAGAGCTCAGGTTATTTAATTGGTGCTCAGGGTTCCTTCAGAATGTGAAGGAATAGATCTCAAAGTACAGGATAGGTAGGAAAAAGCAGTTTGGATAAGTGTCTTTCCTAGTTTCATTCTTTTTGGAGCGAGTACCCCAGATGCAGCCACAAGTTGCATTGATAGCACGACCTGCGACCGAGCCACATATGGAGAGATAGACTAGTTTTTCCCCAAGATTGGGGAACGAACCCTCAACATTTAGGTTTACAACTGATTTCTTCACTTGGTGGAGGAGACAACTGGTTGTCATCGAGGAATTTCCATATGCTGGAGTAGATTTTCGGGGTAGTGCAAACTTGGTGCTCCCTGAGGGAATTCAATGGGATGTGTCAGGTACAAAACTAAACCTTGTCATGTATTTTTGTTTTTATATTTTATATTTTTTTTGATGTGTACAATGAGGGATCTAAAGATGTTTTTGTTTCATCATGCAGAAAGAGGCACATCACGTCCGACGGTAATGTCGACACTGGGGCGTTGTGGGGACGTGTAGGTAGTAGTGGAGCACGATGTTGCAGTGGGAGGACTTCGGGAGTTTGAGAGGAACCTCTGAGGTTTGACTATGGGTGTCCCACCTCTAAGGAGGAGAGATGTGCCTCTCCATTTGCAAAGACATACAGTAGAAGTTTCTGAGAGTTTTAACCACTTTATTCGACGAGTGGCTCGTGTAGTAGTATGCTTCACGAAGCACAACATGATACAAGAGGATGACTAGGATCCTCAACATATTTTATAGTCTTTCATGCTAATATCATGGGCATGAGGGCCCAAATTGTTTGCCCTATTATGTACCTTTTGATGATGTATTTTTAAAACAAACTTTTTCTATCACGCAACTATATATATATCTGAGTTTTGTGGTGCCTATTGATGTTGCAATTTATCTTGTGTGATGCTTTATTGTACATGTGATTCATGTCTTTTTACAAATGTTTTATCTATGTGCAATATACCGATCCAATATGTAATTAGCTAACGAATCTGACGTTGCATTGAGTTCTCTCGATATATGTCTGTATTATATAAATTCAAATAATCTTTCGAGACAATGAACTCTTAGGTGGAGACGTAATAAGACAGGGTTGCGAATGGCGTAATCTCGATTAAGCTGACAGACCATGAGTTGAGAGTCTAGGTTAAAAATCAAATGGTTATACCTAGAGAAGAGGCTTCAACTAAGAGTTCGACGATGGCATGATATTCTACCACGTTATTGGTTTCTGATCCTAGGAAAATTCCTCCTGAACTCACCAAATCACCAGAGTGGTAAATGCACCAAGCTACAGAAGCAATTTTCTGGGTGTGTCGACTAGTGCCATCCGCAAACCCGACAAAGATGGGAAATGGAGATGTCATCTACGCACACAACCACAAGAAAAAGTATAAGCAGCTAAGACAAAACTTGTACACGCAAGAGAAAATACACACCAAATCAAAAGTATATAGTACAATAGTGTACAAAGCACACATGCTAGATGTTCTATGCATAGTAATTCTTGAGGTAAAGCCCATTTTGGGGCTCACCGAGAGATATTCCATTGCAGTCGACTAACTCGTAGGTGCTTCTATGTAATACATGTTTTATGATATAAGGTCGATGCCACACAGGTTCTAACTTCCTTGTCCCCAACTTATCGTGAGCTTGGTTATAAATGAGGACTATGTCTCCTTCTGTAAAAGCATGAGGTTGAACAGATTTTTCATATTCACTCTTAATTCATTTTTGATACGTCTCATTAACGAGAGCAACATTGCGATGTGTTTCGTCCAACTTGGTTAAATACAAGAATCGTTCCTCTTTAGCAGAGGTATTAGGAAAGATTTCTACGGTGAGTTTCAATGAAGGGATCTCACACTCAATTGGTAACACTACTTCTACGCCATATACCAAATGGAAGGGAGTGAATTCAGATGCAGTTTTCACTGAAGTGCGGTAGGCCGAGAGTGCGGAGAAAAAACGCAAGTGCCAAGAGGTTTTTTTTGTCCCCACGATGCATTGGAGCATGGTCTTTAGGAATTTGTTGATAGCTTCAACTTGTCCATTTGCTTGAGGATAGTAGGGGGATCAGTTTTCATGAAGAAAAACCAACTTGACATGCAACTCACTCATCATCTAGTTCTGAAAGTGTGAGCCGTTATCAGTGACAATGGCTTGTGGGACACCAAATCGAGTGATGATGTGATTAAAAAAATCATCCTTTGGCAACCTCAATACAATCTTTGAAGATGGAGGGCCAAAAATAATCGACACGTAATATTTTTTGGGTTGTATCCATCCCAGAAAGATGGTTGCCACAAGCTCCAAGGTGACAATCATTCAAAACACGTTCAACCTCATTGTGGGTTAAACAACATCCTAGGAAAATATCAACACCATGGCAATAAAAAGTGTCACCGATGATAAGGTAGCATTTAGAATGGTGGCAGATATGACGA
Source organism: Picea abies (assembly GCA_900067695.1). Lineage (NCBI taxonomy): Eukaryota > Viridiplantae > Streptophyta > Pinopsida > Pinales > Pinaceae > Picea > Picea abies. Next base: position 13,425 of record CBVK0101227829.1, read on the forward strand.
TGTTCGCATGAGAAATATCGGGTTGGAAATGGTGGGTTTGGAGATAGAGAAGAATATCTCCATACCAAGGTTATGATGTGCTAATGAGGAACATATATTTGTCGAGAAGAGAATCACTGGGCTTAGTATATTCATCAGCATAGGGAAGATCATAGATGAGTTCCGCAAAAACCAACAATTTTTTAGCTTTTGATTTGGAAAACTCAAGATCAAATTCTTGAAGAATAACGATCCATTTGGAATACTTTCCCCCAAGGACTTAAGAATATGGTACATGGGGTTCGAGTCTGCAATGACCATGGTAGTGCGTAATAAGATGTAGTGGTGAAATATCTAGATGACAATGACGACTGCCAGAGACAACTTTTCAATGTGTGAATATTGTAGCTTGGGACCAGTTAAACTCTTGCGCATATGTTCATCACCGTTAGGATCCTCTTGAACTAACACCATAGAAATAGTGGAAGTAGAGGTAACCAAATAAAGGATATAGTCTCATGCATAATTTGGGGGGTGCAAGAGAGGCATGTGTGTTAATGCATGCTTAAGAGTATCAAAAGAGCATTGAGGAGTGTCATCCCAGATGAAAGGAGTGTCTTTCTGCAACAATCTCATAAATCCTTTAGTGAGTTCGGCGTAATTACAGATAAAACAATGAAGAAAGTTTTCTTTCCCTTGCAAAGTTTGTAGTTGGGTTAGATTGTTGGGAGGGGGTAAAGTGAGAATATATTTTACTTTTAAGGGATCCACCCTAATCCCATATTCAGAAACGATGAAGCCGAGGAGTCGACCTGATTCGACAGCGAAGATGAATTTGTGAGGGTTCAAACAGATATGGTAAAAGCAACATCGAAGAAAAATGGTCCGTAAATGACCAATATGGTCTCGTCGAGTAGATGAATGAGTGAGTAAATCATCGAGGCAAGGTTCCACAATATGTTTGACATCATGAAAAGCATATGACATGGCCCGCTGGAAAGTAGCACCAACGTTTTTAAGACCAAAAGGTAGCTTCTGATAAGCAAATGTCCCCCAAGGGTAGATGAAGGTTGTCTTAAGCTGATCAACTGGTAGAATATTGATCTAGTTGTACCATGAGAAACCATCCATGAAGGAAAATATAACATTGCCATCACAATTGTCGATGATTTGGTCGATGAAGGGTGTTGGGTAATTTTCTTTTGGACAAGCCTTATTGAGATCCCTATAATCGACACAGAAACGAATGGTTCCTTGGTTTTTAGCGACTGAAACGATGTTAGAAACCCATTCTGTCAAGGGGACAGGATAAATAAAGCCAAACTTCAACAGTTTTTCAACTTCTTCCTTTATGGCCGCAGTTTTCTTAGGATGAACCCGACAAAGTTTTTTTCGTACATGTAAAATTCCTGGGTAAGTTTTTATCTCATGCACAACGATCAATGGATTGATCCCTGACATTTCTTCGTAACTCCAAGCGAAGACATCGAAAAATTATTTGAATAAAGTAGTGTAAACTTCCACTTCCTCGAGAAAACAATTAGCACCGAGATAAACATTTTCCACGATACCTTCTTTGATCGATATGTCGATAGTGATCGTAGAAGATATGTTGCCTAAATTTCCCTCAGAAGTAGTGTCCTGGGTAAGGATGGGAGATTGGGAAGAATCGAAAACACCGTCAGGAAAGATATAGTGTATATCTTTCTCAATTCATCTAGACTAGGGAGAAAAGATGAACAATGATGGTTGTCATCCCAAGGTACCTCATTGATACTAAGCATTTCCATTCGTCCTATGGAAAAATATGTAGGATATAGTCGAAAGCAGAGGATAGGGAATCCAACCAAGATGGAAACGAGTAAGTGTTGGATGCCAACTATGTTGTTCGTCAAATCAGGGAGAGACAGATTGGATGGAATTGTATGAAGCCTTACTAGGACTAAGTGGCATAGCGTCACCTAGTGCATCGAATTCCAAAGGACTCGGCATAACCCAAGAATCAGATGATTCGTAATATTGATATTTCATAGTTGAGATCATATTGATTGTGGCAATGTGTTGTGAGGTGGAAGGAAGTGGTGTAGGGAAAGTACCCATAAGGGAAGAGTCTTTTAAAATACCAACACCAACACTTTCATAAGTGATCTTAGTATCTCTCAAGAAAGGAATATTTTTGGTGGCGGTAGTGCAAGCGTCGGGGTTACAGTAATCTAATTGGTCGATAGTGACAATTTTACCTTGATAGGGGAATTGTACACATCGAAACAATGATGAAGCGACAACAATTATGGCATAAAACCAACTTATTCCTAACAACTAGTTGTAATCAAGGGGAGCATCGAATACCTCTACATTGACAGAGACAGTCTTTCCTCCCAACTGAACAACTAAGGACTGCAAGAGTCTTTGAGGGTGAAAACCTCACATGTCGAATGCTCATAACATTGTAGGGGATTGATTAAGTGCAGGTGATTTCAAACCTTTCCAACAAGATAATGACATGACACAATTGGATGCTCCCTCATCTAGTATGGCATGATGAATTTGAAAAGAAAGTTGGTGAGAAAGTCACAACTTGAATTTATCAAGGTTAAAGATGATATTATTCGATGACTCAGGATCGATCACGCTGATGGAGGCCAAGAGTGTTCTACGTTGAATTGGACAATGTTGTAGAAATTCAAGAGAAGACATAACACACAGTGCTTGAGCCAAATCTTCAACAATATTGTAGTTTTGGATGACACGTGAACTAGGATTAAAAGTTGAATTTCGAATAGTGCTCTTGGGAGGGCATAAAATGGAGTCGAAAGTAGGTTTCTCAATCTGAAGTGATGTAGATGGAGGGGTAATGGTGGCAAGAGATGGATTCAATGTAGTACCATTAGTGACCTTCTCTTTATCGGGTTTAATTGGTGTTTCATATGTTGTAGTGCAGGTGGTTAAATAAATCTCATTAAACATATAAATATGGGCACATGACGAGGCTTCCTCGCTATGAGGATGATTTGGATTGTCCCCTGCCGGAGGGGCAGGGGATTGAGAAACCATGGAATGATGCCGATGAAAAGGTTGTGTCAACACAGTGGGTTGGGAATTCCCTTTGAAAATTTTTGCAACTTCGTTGTGATGAGGACAGTCTCGGGTGTAATGATCATCACCACAAATGAGACACAAAAATTTTGGTTTTCGATGTGGTTGTGTTTCAGGAGAAGAAAATGGAGTTGAGGTCGAACCGGTGACAGATGCATAAACAAAGTGATTAGCCGAGCTGAACGATAGTGATGAAGATTGGGTTTTGAAAACACAGATAATTCCATATGTATGAGCCATGGAAGATGGTTTGGATGGATCGGTGGATGTGCGGGGAGCATTTGGTATCAACTCATACAATGTATCGGATTGGGAATAAACCAAATCTAGGTACTGAGTGCGAGCAATGTATTCTTCCCCAGTGACAACACCACCCATGGAGATGTCACGAGAAATTGGGGGTAAAATATATTTAGTAAACCATTCTGCCAATAATTGGTCAGGAATGGTCGCTTTGATCAACCTTTGCTGTCATCTCCACTCATGAATGTGATTAGAGACATGTACATAGTTCGTTTGACGAAGTGAATTCAATAGTTTTGTACCAGTCTCGTAACAGATTGGTAATTGAAAATGCGTGAGAAAATCCATAGCTAGAGAGTTGAAATCTTGAAAGGTACCACGTTGGAGTTCAATGTACTATTTGGCTACTGAGCTCGTGAGTCTGCGCTAGAAAATATGCAACCAGATAGAATCATCCATCAATGATTTTGATGAAAACCATAGATGAAATGTCATAATATGGTTGTTTGGGTCTTCGCCAGGTTTACTGTCAAATTTGGGGATGTCAAAAGGCAATTTAGTAGGAATTACCGGCCATAAAGGAAAATGTAGTATGGGATCATTTGTCAACTGAGATAAGTCTGGTAGATCCAGCGTAGCTAGGAATGGTAGTTGTCGGTTAACCTACGGGTGATACTGGTGCAGCATGGGAACACCAATAGGGCCATAAACTGGTTGAGGTGGATAATTGTATCCAATAGGCCCACCCATATATGAATATTGTTGTCCGGTATAGGTAAGATTCGATTGTTGTTGAGGAATGTTCACGAAAGGAGGGAAACACAGTTGGTTCTAGAGAGGATAGGTCATTTTATTAGGTTGTGGGGCGTAAAAAGTTTTCCCTTGATGGGGGGTAAACAATTTGTCCTTGCGAAGGGTATACAGTTGATCCTTGGGGAGGTTAAGATTGTTGTCCTTGAGGACCCTAGGTGGGATTTGGGACACCCGGATAAGGTTGTCCAAAATATAATCTAGAAAGAACAGGATTTGGTACTCCTTGCGGGATAGGGTATGATGGCCCTCCTTGATAAGGTTGATGAAACATACCTGCTTGGGGTGCTCCCCAGGATTATGAAGGGTTTTCATCAAAATGGGGTTGTCCCCCTACCATAGTTTGAGTGACAACTGGGGTTGTGAGATCGGAAGAGC